>OY992876.1:88747982-89050482 GCA_963921405.1 Cepaea hortensis
TTGGAGACGCCTCTGAATCTTCGCGCTGTTTGTTTGAAAACGAAAGTCACGTGAAAATTTTGAATAATTTGGGTCGAATCTTGGGGAAGCTGTAAAACTGTTAAAATCATGGACGTAATCTTTAAGTCATAATTAATATACCGTATATAAGCTAACTTTAAAATCTGCTGTAAAATCTCCAGAACAAAAATTTTTTTGTTGGGTGGACATAATGATAACGTTATATACTAAATCTCATCATTTTATCTCAGCCCGTTACTGAGATATTGAATTTTATATTGAGGCAACCCCGAATCACAGTGCGGCTTCCGACAGAACCGGTCTACCATTGATATGATATTCTCATTGCGACAGATGCAAGAAAAACGCCGGGAACAAAATCAGCCACTGTTTATTGCCTTCATTGACCTCACAAAGGCATTCGATTTGGTCAGTCGTGAGGGTCTGTTCAAAGCACTAAAGAAGATTGGCTGCCCACCAACTCTTCTGTCCATTGTGGAATCATTCCACACAGGCATGAAGGGTATAATCAAGTTTGATGGCTCAACTTCAGAAGAGTTTGAAATCAAGAGTGGAGTTAAGCAAGGTTGTGTACTATCCCCCACCCTCTTTGGGATATACTTTTCACTTCTACTGAAATATGCCTTTCGTGATCAGGATGACGATATATACATTCACTCACGCTCAGATGGTGGCCTCTATAATGCTCAGAGATTGAAGGCCAAGACCAAAATTAGCAGGGTACTAATCAGAGAGTTGCTTTTTGCGGATGATGCTGCGATTACGACCCACTCTGAGGAAGAATTACAATATCTACTATCTGCATTCTCCAATGCTTGTTCTGAATTTGGTTTAACAATTAACAAAAAGAAGACACAGATTATGTCACAAGGTGCACATGGTGTACCATCAATCTTTATTGACGACGCCGAACTGGAGATAGTAGACCATTTTACATATCTAGGATCAGAGGTAAATAGCAAATTATCCCTCGATCAGGAAATCAACATCAGGATTGGCAAGGCAGCAACAACAATGAACATGTTAGCAAAAAGAGTCTGGGAGAACAGGAAGCTTACTGCCAAAACAAAAGTCCTCGTCTACCAAGCCTGTGTCCTTAGTACTCTTCTTTATGGCAGTGAAACCTGGACAACTTACTCACGCCAAGAGAAACGTTTAAACAGCTTTCATATGCGGTGTCTGTGAAGAATACTTGGTATTAAGTGGCAAGACAAAATCACAAATACTGAAGTATTGGAAAGATCAGGTTGTGTGACGGTGTATTCCATGCTCAGTCTTCGTAGACTTAGATGGATAGGACACGTTAGGAGGATGGATGATGGTAGAATACCAAAGGACATCTTTTTTGGTGAATTACAGATGGGTAGGAGATCTCAGGGTCGGCCTCTACTACGATACAAAGATGTGTGTAAGCGGGACATGATTGATACAGGCATTGATAATGCACATTGGGAGCACGTCGCCGCTGAACGTGTTGCATGGAGGGCAACTATCAGAAATGGAATAAAGACAAAGGAGAAAATGATTGCAGATAAAGCACACATAGAGCGTGAGAGACGTAAAATGGTGGAAGTGACCATGTTGTCACATGCACCTACTGTGGGCAAACATTTGCAGCAAGAATTGGCCTTACCAGCCACACTCGCCACCGCCATGGGTCGTAGTTATTACGCCTTTTTGAAGCACAATGTACCAAACTATCGTCTGTCAAGACGGAAAGGTGCCAATGTATGTATGTATGTGTATATATATATATATATATATATATATATATATATATATATATATATATATATATATATATATATATATATATATATATATATATATATATATATATATATATATATATATATATATATATATATATATGAGGAGAAGAACAACAACAACACCATACTACAGAAACCCAGCGTTGCCAGCGTGTCACTTCCGTGTATGTAACATCATTTTGTATCATATCGTTTGCAGAAAGTCTGTCCCATCACCGACTGTCGAAACTACTCTCCATCATCGCCATTTCCCCTTGCCTCACGCATTGTATAAGTAATAAACACCATCCGGAGGTTTGGAAGATAGAGATTGGCGTCAAATTAAATAATCATCATCGTCATCTTTCACTTTTGCCGTCAAGCGTCGTGGGGAGGAATAATTAACGCCCCAGTGCCCGAAGGATGGCACTAGATAGTGTCATTCCGTGCTAGGGTGTCCTCTTGCTCTCGTAGCAGATGTTCTTTGATGTAAGGCCAGTGCTGGTAGTTGATGGTATTGCATTCTAACGAGATGGCCAAACCATTTGATCTCATGTCTTTCGATAAATAGACAAGGTGTTGATCCCACTGTCTGTCAGATAACATCATTTCTTATTTGGTCTCGGATAGTTAAGTTGGCAGCTCTCCTCAAATATCTCATCTCACAGGTGTTGTTTTGCGTGAGACATTTGTAGACTCTCTCTCTCTCTCTCTCTCTCTCTCTCTCTCTCTCTCTCTCTCTCTCTCTCTCTCTCTCTCTCTCTCTCTCTCTCTCTCTCTCTCTTCTTTTTTCTTTCTTTCTCTTTTGGTTTCTTGATACATTTTAATTCTGTAGCAAACACTTCTCCCCCTTGAGCCTGCCATGTGGGGTAGCTGCCAATTTTAGGAACCACTGCCGCAAACGATATCCAGATCTGGTTACACGCCCACTACCCAGATCACATAGCCGCCAGGGTCAAAGCCTGCATCCGTTGACCTGTCCAGATGTTCGCGGATGGAAAGTAAAGAGAGTTGATTCTGCCCTCCAATTCTCTCTTCCCGTCAATGAAAACTAACTGCCCGGCTGGCGTGAGTACAGATTGTGCCCACGGGCTGGCCAACAAAGTGAGGCCATTGAGTCCAGGACGTGGTACCTGACTACCTCCCCCCGCCGGCTGGCTCGGGGTCGCGATCTGTCACCAGGAGGATGCCCTCTCGAACCTGGCCAATGACTCGGCAGATGTGGTCTGGGGGCCCTATCACGCGATCTGATTCAATTATAGCGCCCACGACCACACGCCAGCTGTTCAACAACCAGCCGGTCACAGTAACAGCTGCTGCTACAGCAACAACTACTACTACTACTGTCTCCGCCGTTGCTGTTATAGCTACTACTACTACTTTTCCCCCCGCTGCTCTTACAGCAACAAATATTATTACTGCTGCTACTACTACTACTACTACTACTACTACTACTACTACTACTACTACTACTACTACTACTACTACTACTACTACTACTACTACTACATGCGCTGCTGTTATAGCAGCAACAACAACTACTACTACTGTCTCCGCCGCTGGTGTTACAGCAGTAACTACAACTACCACTACTACTACTTTTTCCGCTGCTGCTCTTACAGCAACAAATATTACTACTACTACTACTACTACTACTACTACTACTACTACTACTACTACTACTACTACTACTACTACTACTACCTGCGTTGCTGTTGTTATAGCAGCAGCAACAACTACTACTGCTGCTACTACTACTACTACTACTACTACTACTGACTCCGCCGCTGCTGTTACAGCAACAACTACTAGTAGTACTGTCTCCGCCGCTGCTGTTAACAACAACTACTATATCAACATCAACAACTATTACTGTCTCCGCCGTCGCTGCAACAACAACTACAAAAACTGCTACTGTTACTGTCATCACCGCCGCTGCTGTAACAACTACTTCATCAACTACTAGCAGTAGTAGTATCTCCCCGCTTCTACTGCAACAATTATTATTACTGCTGCTGCTGCTACTACTACTACTACTACTACTACTACTACTACTACTACTACTACTACTACTACTACTGCTGCTGCTGCTGCTGCTGCTGCTACTACTGCTGCTGCTACTGCAATTACTACCAATGTTATTAACACTACTACTGCTGCTGCTACCACTATTACTACTACTACTGCCACCCAAGTGTAGATGTACACACCCGTAGAGTGTGAATCTCTGGATATCTGTTCACACAATCTTGACTAGGGGCCCAGATCTCCCGCTGGGTGAAGATCTCACACAATCTGGACCAGGGGTCCAGACCTCCCGCTGGGTCAAGATCTCACACAATCTGGACCAGGGGTCCAGACCTCCCGCTGGGTCAAGATCTCACACAATCTGGACTAGGGGCCCAGACCTCCCGCTGGGTGAAGATCTCACACAATCTGGACCAGGGGCCCAGACCTCCCGCCGGGTGAAGATCTCACACAATCTGGACCAGGGGCCCAGACCTCCCGCTGGGTGAAGATCTCACACAATCTGGACTAGGGGCCCAGACCTCCCTCTGGGTGAAGATCTCACACAATCTGGACTAGGGGCCCAGACCTCCCGCTGGGTGAAGATCTCACACAATCTGGACTAGGGGCCCAGACCTCCCGCTGGGTGAAGATCTCACACAATCTGGACTAGGGGCCCAGACCTCCCGCTGGGTGAAGATCTCACACAATCTGGACCAGGGGCCCAGACCTCCCGCTGGGTGAAGATCTCACACAATCTGGACTAGGGGCCCAGACCTCCCGCTGGGTGAAGATCTCACACAATCTGGACTAGGGGCCCAGACCTCCCGCCGAGTGGAGATCTCACACAATCTGGACTAGGGGCCCAGACCTCCCGCTGGGTGAAGATCTCACACAATCTGGACTAGGGACCCAGACTTCCCGCCGAGTGGAGATCTCACACAATCTGAACTAGGGGCCCAGAACTCCCGCTGGGTGGAGATCTCAAAGTCTGGAATAGGGGCCCAGAAGTGGCGTCTGTGAAGTCAGTCGACCGACTTCACAGAAACCACTAAATGGGAGGAGTGGATTTTCAAAGACACTGTTGCCGTCAGCGCTAGTCTGTTGTCCTGGGTTTGCACCCCTCTTGTTTCTGTAGAATGTTCGTGGTGATTACGTTGTTACCAAAATAGACAGACAGACACAGACAGTAAGATAGAAACGGGGAGACAGACAGCGAAAGATACTGATAGAGAAAGTGACAGACGTACAGAGAGAGAAACACGGAGAGAGACATACAGGGAGGCAGAGACAGACATACAGAGAGAGAGAGACACACACACACAGACAGACGTACAGAGAGGGAAACATACGCAGACAGACAGGAAGATAGAGACATGGAGACGGACAAAGAAAGACAGACGTACAGAGAGAAACACGCAGACAGACATACAAAGAGGGAAACACGCATATAGAAAGCCAAACAGAAAGATAGAGACGGGAGACAGACACATAAAAAGACAGAGAAACACAGAGACAAACAGGGAGACAGAGACAGACAGGGAGACAGAGAGAAACACAGAAACTGACATACACAGAGATAAACACACATATAGAGACTGACAGAAGGAGACAGAGACACGGATATAGACAGACATACAGAAAGAGAGAGAGAGAGACACACACATATAAAGACAGAGAAGGAGACAGAGACATGGAAACAGACAGACACACAGCGAAAGAGAAACACAGAGACAGGGAAACAGACAGAGGAAGAGAGACAGAGACAGACAGAAAGAGAAATACACATACACAGAGAGACAGAGACAGACGGGAAGACAGACAGAAAGGTAGAGTATATTTTTGTATTGTCAAAAAAACAGTAGTCGTAGGTAAAGTATACTTTTGTGTTGTCCACACACACACACACAAAGAAGTCATAGGTAAAATATAGTTGCGTGTTGTAAAAATTAGATATAGAGCACCAACCACTCCTCCCCGCGACGCTTGACGCCACAAGTGGAATGTGATGATGATGAATTTGCCAGTTTTTATTCCGACTATTGGTAGATTGATACGCTTTACACCGCTTGCCAGATTTGTCTTATCTGGGGATTTATTGCGCTGACACCGAGTGACGGTTCTGTGATAGCAGCACTTGACTAGGGCAATAGGCAGTTCTGTGGATTTCTGGATTACCTAAATAAGCCTTGGATTAGATCAGGTATGGGGAACCCGGGGCAACTGGTGTATACGTCGCTGTGTGTGGAAATGTGGGTGTGGGAGTTGATATAGCGGGATCTGTCCCGCATTGGGACCCCAGACTTGTCCCCGGGTGCGACCACAGACTTGTCCCTGGGTGTGACTCAGCCTTATCCCCAGGTGTGACTCCTGTGCCGCTGTGTGACAGTTCCTGGATTATTGTCACTGGAAATTGGTAAATTTGATGGCTGTGGTATGGGAATGGAATATGATGATGATGAATTTGCCAGATTGTTAGGTACTAGAGGTCTTCTACTACTTCTTCTTCTTCTTCTTCTTCTTCTTCTTCTTCTTCTTCTTCTTCTTCTTCTTCTTCTTCTTCTTCTTCTTCTTCTTCTTCTTCTTCTTCTTCTTCTTCTTCTTCGTCTTCTTCTTCTTCTTCTTCGTCTTCTTCCTCCTCCTCCTCCTCCTCCTCCTCCTCCTCCTCCTCCTCCTCCTCCTCCTCCTCCTCCTTCTTCTTCTTCTTCTTCTTCTTCTTCTTCTTCTTCTTCTTCTTCTTCTTCTTCTTCTTCTTCTTCTTCTTCTTCTTCTTCTTCTTCTTCTGCTGCTGCTGCTGCTGCTGCTGCTGCTGTTGTTCCCTCTACACTTCCTTTCTCCTCCTTTCTTCTTCTTCCTCTTCTTCTTCCTCCTTCCCCTGTGAGAGTTTGTATAGATGATGTGTGTGTGTGTGTGTCTCTCTCTCTCTCTCTCTCTCTCTCTCTCTCTCTCTCTCTCTCTCTCTCTCTCTCTCTCTCTCTCTCTCTCTCTCTCTCTCTCTCTGGCTGCCTGCCTGTCTTTTCTCTATGTGAAAGTAACATACATGAACAATAGATAATTGATGTAGGAAAGATGAGTGATTGGAAGGGCTGAATGTAAGACAGGCCTGCATGCCCAATTTGCAACCGTTTGAAAATAAAGTTTGTTCATTGGTTCTTCTGTTGCAGGTGACATCCTGGGTCTGCTACTGGATGTTGACCGGCAGTACCTGGTCTTCTACCTCAATGGAGACCCCTTGCCTAGCTACAAGCAGCTCTTTACACACGCCAAGTGAGTGCCAGCTTTCTCCTCCTTGTCTGTCTGGTTTTCTCCTCCTTGTCTGTCTGGCTTTCTCCTCGTTGTCTATCCATTTCATATGGAATCATCATTGTCATCTTCATTATCATTGACACCTTCATTGTCATTGGGATCTTCATCATCACTATCAGGATCATTATTGCCACCTTTCATTATCAGAATCGTCATTATCATAATCATCATTATCAGAATCATCTTTGATCACAATCATTGATCTGAGAGTCATCTTTATCAGAACCATCATTATCAGAATCATCATTATTAGAATTATCAGAATCACCTATTACAATGTGTTGTCTCCTATTCCCATGTACTGTCTCCTGTTCCAATGTACTATACCCTGTTCCCATGTAATGTCTCCTATTCCCATGTAATGTTTCCTATTTCCATGTAATGTCTTCTGTTCCCATGTGATGTCTCCTGTTACCATGTACTGTCTCCTGTTACCATGTACTGTCTCCTATTCCCATGTACTGTCTCCTATTCCCATGTACTGCCTCTTGTTCCCATGTGCTGTTTCTTGTTCCCATGTGCTGTCTATTGTTCCCATGTGGTCTCCTATTCCCATATATTGTCTGGTATTCCCATGTATTGTCTGGTATTCCCATGTATTGTCTTGTATTCCCATATTCTGTCTTGTATTCCCATACATGCTGTCTTGTGTTGCCATGCTGTCATGTTTTGCCACATGCTATCGTATATTCCCCATATACAGTCATGTATTCCCATTTGCTGTCTTATATTCCCAAATGCTGTCACATATTCTCACATACTGTCTTGTATTCCAGGTCTGGTTTCTTTGCTGCTGCCAGCTTCATGTCTTTCCAGCAATGTGAGTTCAACTTTGGGGCCAAACCTTTCCATTTTCCACCTCCCCTGCAGTTCAAGACATTCAACAAGTTCGGCTACTTGCAGCCGGAGGAAAAGATTGTCTTGCCCAGGTGAGTAGAATGTCTTACCCAGGTGTGTAGAATATCTTATCCAGGTGAGTAGAATGTCTTACCCATATGTGTAGAATGTCTTATCCAGGTGAGTAGAATGTCTTATCCATGTGGGTAGAATGTCTTACCCAGGTGTGTAGAATGTCTTACCCAGGTGTGTTGAATGTCTTACCCAGGTGTCTAGAATGTCTTATCTATGTGGGTAGAATGTCTTACCCATGTTGTTTTTTGTTGGCGCGCACTCATTTTGAACTCAAGCTTAGTCCGTACACACTATTTATAGTAGTGATGGACTGAATTTTGCATGTGGATTAGCTTTCCCTATTAACACCCACTCCGCCTTCAGTGATACTTGTAATTTACGTCCCCAAGTCAAGGACAACAGGTCAACATTTTAGTCCAACTTTCCAGTGTAGGGGTTGAATCCCTTATCTCGGCATCAGCACAATGGTTGTTTAAAAACATGCGTTCTTATCCATTCGGCCATACTGACCTACGTCTTACCCATGTGCGTGGAATGTCTTACCCAGGTGAGTGGAATGTCTTATCAAGGTGAGTGGAATGACTTACCCATGTGAGTGGAATGTGTTACCCAGATGAGTGGAATGTCTTACCCAGGTGCGTGGAATGTCTTACCCTGGTGAGTAGAATGTCTTACCCAGGTGAGTAGAATGTCTTACCCAGGTGAGTCGAATGTCTTACCCAGGTGAGTGGAATGTGTTACCTATGTGAGTAGAATATCTTACCCAGGTGAGTAGGTGTTACCTATGTAAGTAGAATGTCTTACCCAGGTGAGTAGAATGTCTTACCCAGGTGAGTGGAATCTCTTACCTAGGTGAGTGGAATGTCTTACCCAGGTGAGTAGAATCAAATCAAATCAAAATCAAATCAAATCACCAGGTGAGTAGATTATCTTACCCAGGGGAGTGGAATGTCTTGGCCAGGTGAGTAGATTGTCTTACCCAGGTGAGTAGATTGTCTTACCCAGGTGAGTAGAATGTCTTATCCAGGTGAGTAGAATGTCTTATCCAGGTGAGTAGATTGTCTTACCCAGGTGAGTGGAATGTTCTTACCCAGGTGAGTAGAATGTCTTACCCAGGTGAGTGGAATATCTTACCCAGGTGAGTGGAATGTCTTACCCAGGTGAGTAGAATGTCTTACCCAGGTGAGTGGAATGTATTACCTATGTGAGTAGATTGTCTTACCCAGGTGAGTGGAATGTTCTTTCCCAGGTGAGTAGAATGTCTTACCCAGGTGAGTGGAATGTCTTACCCAGGTGAGTGGAATGTCTTACCCAGGTGAGTAGAATGTCTTACCCAGGTGAGTAGAATGTCTTACCCAGGTGAGTGGAATGTCTTACCCAGGTGAGTAGAATGTCTTATCCAGGTGAGTGGAATGTCTTACCCAGGTGAGTGGAATGTCTTACTCAGGTGAGTGGAATGTCTTACCTAGGTGAGTGTCACTTGTTTCCCCGGGAGGAATGTGGACTCAACAAGCACATCTTCAAACTTATTATCTGTTGGGATTATTGACTGACTTCTGTCTACACTCCTCCCTTCTGTCTTCCCTTCCATATATCTATTTCTTTCACTCTCTCTGTTATTCCCTCCACACATACTCCGACAACAGTTCCTTTCAACGATAAATAAAAGATTTATTAATAAAAACTATGTCTGGTGTATGTATGGACTGTGTATATGTAGTTTGTATTGTCTGCTAATGTGAGTGCAAGATAGGACTTTTAGCCATTAGTCTTCGTAGTTTCTCTAGCATTCAAACGGCCAAAACATCAGACATCAAACATAGACGTGGAACGGTCTCACCCTGGATGCTCCTTTCTGGCTTGAGTCTTGACTTAATCCAATTATTGAAAACAATTGTCAATGTTTTATCATCAGAAATATAATCCAACAAAGGTAAGTCACTGAAGTTCAGATATGTCCTGTTTTGGAAGGTAGTATAGTCCACCACTGAATACACATTACGACTGTTTATAAATGTCTATTTCTATGTTAAATGTTCTCGTGTTCTTCAATGTTTCTTTTAGGTGATTACCTAATTGCACTATATTCTAGCCTATTTGCTCTGCTTGAATAAAGGTCTTTGACTGAGGTTCACCAAAACATGTTTCTTGGCATTCGTTATGTCACCCCCTCTTATTGACTGTGTAGGTTGATTTTTCTATAGTGACATATTTTCACTGCACCTGTGAAGTGCTTGATAAAAGTGAACGTTCTTTCCTTTATTATCAACACTGCTTTCTCTATACAAGAGATGTACTGGTTTATCTTCTTTGATATGTCAGGCTGTGTAGTGGAACCTGGGTAATAAACATTAAATCAGATGATTTAAGTCTGCTTCATATTACTGTTTATGTGATTGTCTTTCTCCAGCCGTAATGAACAGCTTCCGAAAGACTACTCTGACATAAACAGCAGAATTCACTAAAGTCTAAACTATTCACTAAATAGAAAGCAATAGTAAACCCTAAGCACACACACATTTCCCTATGCTAATATTACTCTAATATTAGTGTTACCTTATATATCTAGAATTAATGATACTCCAAGCATTGAAATCTATTAGCACACAATCACTTCTATCCCATTTCCCGGGATGATTTCTTTGCTATTTTCAGGAGACATAAATCCAGTTTGCCGTCCCTTTAGGTAGCACACACTAACACAACAACCCCAGTTGCTACTATTTATATTGGGCCTTCCGTTCTTCGTTAGTGTTTGATGTCCATAATCAACAATCGCCTTTGCCGTTCCCGTAACATCAAAAGTTTAGTGAAATCACGTATACGTCCGGGCGCTCTGTGCTCTGGTCCGCTCCGTCTTCTCCGCTATTCCCCTACGCTCATCATTCATCGCCCATCAAAGAGTTCTTATTTCTTTGATCACCGTCTCCCGCGGTGTTTGTCCGGTGTCGAAGTTTTCCCCCAGCGCGATCGTACCGTTTCCCGTGTCAGGTCAGATCGTCAAGCAATGAACTTTGCGAACACCTGTATCCTATTTTCATATTTGTCGGTCAATGATCTTTTATTCGTCCTCATCTCAGAATGAAGTACACGATTGTTAACCCTTCTCCGATATTGCCATTAATGTTATATTTAATTTTATCTGGGAATCACTAAACTATCATCATTCTGTGACAAAGGCCCCCTCTTAAGAGAGTTGACCGCGTCGACTCTTCCTTAAGGTAGTTTTGATTCTTATGATCCTCCAACTTATTCCTCTTCCTCTGAAGTTGGATGTCTAGATAAGAGATCCGCTCCTACATTATCCTTACCCGGGATGTATTCCACTGTGAAGTTGTACGGCTGTAGTAACAATGACCATCTCATCAATCTGGCGTTGAGCTTCTGCGAAGTTGCCAGGAACATTAAAGGCTGATGATCTGACTGTACCCTAAACTGTACTCCATACAAGTATGGTTGGAATTTTTGTACGGCCCATACGAGTGACAAGCATTCTCTTTCCACTGTAGAGTCATTCCTTTCCGCCAGTAAAAGTTTCTTACTGGCATAGGCTACAGGTTTCAACACCGAAGCGTCTTCTATCCCTTCTTGTAACAAGGCTGCTCCAATTCCAATCCCACTCGCATCTGTTCTTAGCACAAAAGGCTTTGAAAGGTCTGGGAGCTGTAGAACTGGTTTGTTCACCAACGCCTCCTTTAAGTGACTGTAGGCCCCTTCGCATTCAGAAGTCCATATAATTGTATCTGGGAATCCCTTTTTCAAGGTTTCCGTTAAGGGATTTCCCAGTTCGGTAAAATGGGGGATGAACTTCTGATAAAACCCACACAACGATAGAAAAGATCTGACATCTTTCTTAGTTTTAGGTCTTGGAGCTCGTCGTACTTTTTCCAGGTTCTTCTCCTCCGGGACAATTTTTCCTGGAGTGATAGTGTGGCCTAGAAATTCCAGAGTTTGGTAACCAATCATGCACTTGGTTGGGCGCGCGGTAAGTCCTGCTTCCCGAAGCCTGTGGAAAACTCTCTCCAATGACCCCAACTGGTCATCTAAACTGTCACTAGCAATCAGTATATCATCCATGAATGAGATAATGGACGGATCATGTAGAGGATCTAGCAAAATTCTCATCATGCGAGTAAACACACTAGGCGCATTGCTGAGTCCAAAAGGCATGACATTGAACTCATAGTGTCCACTGGGTGTACTGAAAGCTAGCAAAGGTCGAACTTCCGGTTTGACCGGGATCTGATAATAACCCCTACTCAGATCCACTTTAGAGAAGTACTTAGCCTTATGGAGCCTAGCGAATAACTGGGTTGGATTCGGCAAAGGTTCCACCTGAAACTGGGTATGACCATTCAAGAGTCTATAGTCAATACACAACCTGTGTTCTCCACTCGGTTTACGTAGCAACACCACTCCGGCATTATATGGGGATGTGGATGTGGTTATCACATCATCCTCCAACAGTTTCTGTATCTCCTCCTCCAAAGCCTTCTCTTTAGAAAATGGCACTGGGTAAACTTTTTGACGGACCGGATCCTGCGTGGTTAAAGTCATCCCGAACTCGACCAGCTCTGTCCGTCCTGGTTTATCCGTCAGGATCTTCTTATGGGATTTGAGAACCTGGGCAATCTTTTCCCTCTCCTGGAGAGTTAGATCAGGGTTCACCTTTACTTCCCGATAAGTTTCCTGGTGCACTAGAGGGTACTCCCTGCCCTCGTCTGGTCCGGTTTCAGTCTCCACTGCTACCGCCATTGCCATGAGATGAGCTGCTCCTTCACCGGTTCTTTCTTCATATTTCCTCAAGAGATTAATATGAAAAATCTTTGACTTTCCCCGGATCCGGATTTGATAGTTGGTTCTGGATACCTTCCTTTCCACGGGAAAAGGTCCCTGCCATCCTATCTCCAGTTTGTTGGTTCCCGTTGGGAGTAGCAACAAGACTTTATCTCCCACCTCAAGAGCTCTGTCTCTAGACCTACGGTTGTAGTACTCCGCATGTCTCTTTCTGGCTTTCCTCAAGTTTCGAGTCGCCAGAGCCCAGCCCGTGTGAAGCTTTTCCTTCAGTTCCTCCACGTATTTGTAAGAGGATATCACCTCTTCTGACGTCCCTTCCTCCGTCCAACTCCTCAGCAAAGCTTCCAAGGGTCCCTTGATTGGTCGACCAAACAGTAGCGTCGCTGGCGGAACTCCTGTTGAGCCATGTGGCACTTCCCTATAGGCAAAGAGGGCTGCCGGGATGTATTCATCCCACCTATCAGGTTTTTCCTGGGCTAGTTTCCTGAGCATTGTCATCAACGTTCCGTTGAAACGCTCTACTTGTCCATTAGCTTGAGGGTGGTAAGGACTGGTATGGATATGGTTGGAGTGGAACACCCCAAAAACCTCCTCCATGAGTTTCCCACAAAACTGTGACCCATTATCCATCAGAATCTGATTAGGGAAGCCTAATCTAGTAAAAACCTCCATCAATGCCTCAGCCACTCGTTTAGAGTCAATGGTTGGCAATGGTATGGCTTCACTCTACATTGAACAGCAATCCACCATTGTGAGGATATACATGTTCCTCTTCTTTGTCCTAGGAAGAGGACCCACGATGTCGATGGCGACCCTCTCGAAAGGAGAGTTCATAATGGGCATTTCGCCCAACACCACCGGTGCTGTCCAGTGTTTTGGTGCCACCCTCTGGCACTCAGGGCATGATTTTACATACCGACGCACATCTCCAGACAATCCTGGCCAATAATAGTGGCAGGAAATCCGCTGCATGGTGGCAGCCATACCCATGTGTCCGCTGAACGAAATGGTATGCCCCATCTGAAGAATTTGGGAGCGGTAGGCTTTCGGGACTACCAACTGACCATGTAAGTTGTCTCCCCTTCCGGCTCTCCGATAGATTAGCCGATTCTTCATGTAGTACTGTCCTCGTTTGAGTGGAACAGCACTTTTCTGCAGCTTTTTGTAGCAAGGACGCAAAGTATCATCCTCACCCTGGGCAGTTCGTAACTCCCCTGGCATTGGGCTTGAGACCATGGTCTCTGCCTGATCCGTTTCCTTCTGAGAGCGTGTCTGCATCGCTCCCATGTTGATTGGTTCCTTGGGAATTCCCAAAAAGACATATCGACACCCGAGGATGACGGGAAATATGGGATCAGTCAATACAGCAGCCTTGATTGTGCCGGTGACGTATCTTGACCGAATCTCCACCTGAGCAATGGGTAACTTCATGGCCACAGCACTCTTTGTCGCAGGCTGTATCTCCATGGTTTCCCCTTTGAGTTGTTCTGGATATACTAGATCCGCAGAAATCACAGCTTCCCCATCCAAGCCCGTATTGTATAAACATTGGACTTGTTTGCCATTCACCTCAATCAACTCCACCACCGGGGGTCTCCCTTGGTCCTGAGTGTCTTCCACTTCCTCGACCTTTTCCGGGTATCCTTCATTTAGTTCCTCGAGGTGTTTAGTGACGTTGCCCTCATTTGCGTTGTCTTTGTCGTCGGCAGTATTATGTGCTTTCGCCCTGCCGTGTGTGCATCCTTTTCCCTTCCATGGTTTCCGTGTGCTCCCTTTGTTTAAAGCTTCTTCGCCGACCTCAGCCTTGTCGGTGATTACCTTCCTAGGAGTCACTTGGCATGCTGCGAAGTGAGTACTTTTCGGTTTCGATCTGCAGTCTTTTGTGTTGTGAGAGGGCGACTTGCATATCGAACACCACTTCTCAGACCACGGTCGTTTTGCTGGAGAATTAGAGGTGCTCTTGTTTCCTTCCTTCCCCTTTTCTAGATTCTCCGTTGACGGCTTCATATAAGGTTCCACTTTTTCTTTCCAGTTCTTAGATTTTTTTTTTCTTGTTTCTCCTGACCTTTTGTTTGTGTACTTAGTTCCGCACTCTCCCCATGTACTTCTATGAATCGTTCCGCCAGCTTAGTCACAACATCAATCCGTTCCGCCCCTTGCTCTCCCAAGAAGGTTCTGAGAGGTTTCGACATTTGCTTTCGCATCTGGTCGACCACCATCATCTCTTCGAGATTCTCATAATCCCTCTTGAATTCTGCCAAGTCCATCCATTTCTGGAGATAGGATTTCAGCCTCAGACTGTAGGCGGCAAATAGTTCTCCCGGCTCTCGTCTAGACGATCTAAACTTCTTCCGATACGTTTGTGCTGTGACTTCATAATGTTTCATCAAAGCGGCTTTCAATTCCTCATACTGATTTTCATGTCCTGGTGGTAGGCGTGTGTAGACCTTGTAGCCCGAACCACGTAAGGCCTGGGATAATTTAAGAGCCCATCGAGTTCTATCCAGTCCCATAGCGACTGCCATGGCCTCGAACCGATCCAAAAACTGGTATATCTTCTCTTTACTTTCATCAAAGACCGCCAAGGGAAACTTCATGGCATGGTAACCCTGTCCAATCATGTGGGTTGCCCCAGGTGAAGATGAACTTCCTTCTGCTGCATCTATTTCACCCTTAGTTTGTGTCTTGAGTTCTAACTCTTTCAAGCGGTATTCATGTTCCATTTCTTGTCTCCTGGCAGTTTGTTCCATTTCCAGTTTCTTGGTCTCCTGGTCCCTGTCCATTCGCTTGGCCTCCTGTTCCATTTCCAGTCGCTTGGTCTCCTGTTCCAGTTTCTTGGTCTCCTGTTCCATTTCCAGTTTCTTGGCCTCTTGTTCCATTTCCATTCGTTTGGTCTCCACCTCTATTCTTCTCACTTCCAACTCGGCCTTTCGATCTTCTCTTTCCGCTTGACGAATTTCCCTCTCTCGTTCCTGTATGTAATCAGTTAGTTCCGAACCAGCTAAACCAATTGCCTCCCCGTTGGCCCTCAGTTCGGCTGTAGTTACTTTAGGAGTTGCCATAGTTAAAGCAGGTAAGTCAGCAAGTTGAGTACAGACACCTCAAAGCAATAAAGAAGTCCTTCCTATAAACAGATAATCTACCTAGAACCTATATCATTTTCCCCTATGTATATCTAATATAATAATGTCTACAACACCACACAGTACATCACAACCACTCTCTCATCCACAAGAGGAGATATAGGATAAAGACTTATGTAGACGTGTGACCGTGTGACTAGGTATGTAATGTGTCTTACCACCTATCCACATTCACCCTGTCTGGAACTTTCTCACTGTAAAGTCACCAGCATTAATGAAATGTTTCTACCATAAATGTAATGGCACCATATATCCAATGGTCGTCCTTCCATTAAAAGTCATCAATGTATACTTATTTTTATTCCCATCCGTATGTCCCAACATGCAGGTACTCCGCTATGCCTGTACCAATATGCAGGTACCCCTCTATGCATATGCCCTGTTATGCCTCCAGGTCATATGGGTATTATGTTGTATCCCGCTCGCTCCACCAATTATGTCACTTGTTTCCCCGGGAGGAATGTGGAATCAACAAGCACATCTTCAAACTTATTATCTGTTGGGATTATTGACTGACTTCTGTCTACACTCCTCCCTTCTGTCTTCCCTTCCATATATCTATTTCTTTCACTCTCTCTGTTATTCCCTCCACACATACTCCGACAACAGTTCCTTTCAACGATAAATAAAAGATTTATTAATAAAAACTATGTCTGGTGTATGTATGGACTGTGTATATGTAGTTTGTATTGTCTGCTAATGTGAGTGCAAGATAGGACTTTTAGCCGTTAGTCTTCGTAGTTTCTCTAGCATTCAAACGGCCAAAACATCAGACATCAAACATAGACGTGGAACGGTCTCACCCTGGATGCTCCTTTCCGGCTTGAGTCTTGACTTAATCCAATTATTGAAAACAATTGTCAATGTTTTATCATCAGAAATATAATCCAACAAAGGTAAGTCACTGAAGTTCAGATATGTCCTGTTTTGGAAGGTAGTATAGTCCACCACTGAATACACATTACGACTGTTTATAAATGTCTATTTCTATGTTAAATGTTCTCGTGTTCTTCAATGTTTCTTTTAGGTGATTACCTAATTGCACTATATTCTAGCCTATTTGCTCTGCTTGAATAAAGGTCTTTCACTGAGGTTCACCAAAACATGTTTCTTGGCATTCGTTATGTCACCCCCTCTTATTGACTGTGTAGGTTGATTTTTCTATAGTGACATATTTTCACTGCACCTGTGAAGTGCTTGATAAAAGTGAACGTTCTTTCCTTTATTATCAACACTGCTTTCTCTATACAAGAGATGTACTGGTTTATCTTCTTTGATATGTCAGGCTGTGTAGTGGAACCTGGGTAATAAACATTAAATCAGATGATTTAAGTCTGCTTCATATTACTGTTTATGTGATTGTCTTTCTCCAGCCGTAATGAACAGCTTCCGAAAGACTACTCTGACATAAACAGCAGAATTCACTAAAGTCTAAACTATTCACTAAATAGAAAGCAATAGTAAACCCTAAGCATACACACATTTCCCTATGCTAATATTACTCTAATATTAGTGTTACCTTATATATCTAGAATTAATGATACTCCAAGCATTGAAATCTATTAGCACACAATCACTTCTATCCCATTTCCCGGGATGATTTCTTTGCTATTTTCAGGAGACATAAATCCAGTTTGCCGTCCCTTTAGGTAGCACACACTAACACAACAACCCCAGTAGCTACTATTTATATTGGGCCTTCCGTTCTTCGTTAGTGTTTGATGTCCATACATCAACAATCGCCTTTGCCGTTCCCGTAACATCAAAAGTTCAGTGAAATCACGTATACGTCCGGGCGCTCCGTGCTCCGGTCCGCTCCGTCTTCTCCGCTATTCCCCTACGCTCATCATTCGTCGCCCATCAAAGAGTTCTTATTTCTTTGATCACCGTCTCCCGCAGTGTTTGTCCGGTGTCGAAGTTTTCCCCCAGCGCGATCGTACCGTTTCCCGTGTCAGGTCAGATCGTCAAGCAATGAACTTTGCGAACACCTGTATCCTATTTTCATATTTGTCGGTCAATGATCTTTTATTCGTCCTCATCTCAGAATGAAGTACACGATTGTTAACCCTTCTCCGATATTGCCATTAATGTTATATTTAATTTTATCTGGGAATCACTAAACTATCATCATTCTGTGACAGTGAGTAGAATGTCTTACCCAGGTGAGTAGAATGTCTTACCCAGGTGAGTAGAATGTCTTACCCAGGTGAGTGGAATGCCTTACCCAGGTGAGTGGAATGTCCTACCCAGGTGAGTAGAATGTCTTACCCAGGTGAGTAGAATGTCTTACCCAGGTGAGTGGAATGTCTTACCCAGGTGAGTGGAATGTCTTACCCAGATGAGTAGAATGTCTTACCCAGGTGAGTGGAATGTGTTACCTATGTGAGTAGAATGTCTTACTCAGGTGAGTAGAATGTCTTACCCAGGTGAGTGGAATGTCTTACCCAGGTGAGTGGAATGTCTTACCCAGATGAGTAGAATGTCTTACCCAGGTGAGTGGAATGTGTTACCTATGTGAGTAGAATGTCTTACTCAGGTGAGTAGAATGTCTTACCCAGGTGAGTGGAATGTCTTACCCAGGTGAGTAGAATGTCTTACCCAGGTGAGTAGAATGTCTTACCCAGGTGAGTGGAATGTTCTTACCCAGGTGAGTAGAATGTCTTACCCAGGTGAGTGGAATATCTTACCCAGGTGAGTGGAATGTATTACCTATGTGAGTAGATTGTCTTACCCAGGTGAGTGGAATGTTCTTTCCCAGGTGAGTAGAATGTCTTACCCAGGTGAGTGGAATGTCTTACCCAGGTGAGTGGAATGTCTTACCCAGGTGAGTAGAATGTCTTACCCAGGTGAGTGGAATGTCTTACCCAGGTGAGTAGAATGTCTTATCCAGGTGAGTGGAATGTCTTACCCAGGTGAGTGGAATGCCTTACCTAGGTGAGTAGAATGTCTTACCCAGGTGAGTGGAATGTCTTACCCAGGTGAGTAGAATGTCTTACCCAGGTGAGTGAAATGTCTTACCCAGGTGAGTGGAATGTCTTACCCAGGTGAGTGGAATGTCTTACCCAGGTGAGTGGAATGTCTTACCCAGGTGAGTGGAATGTCTTACCCAGGTGAGTGGAATGTCTTACCCAGGTGAGTGGAATGTCTTACCCAGGTGAGTGGAATGTCTTTCCCAGGTGAGTGGAATGTTCTTACCCAGGTGAGTAGAATGTCTTACCCAGGTGAGTGGAATATCTTACCCAGGTGAGTGGAATGTATTACCTATGTGAGTAGATTGTCTTACCCAGGTGAGTGGAATGTTCTTTCCCAGGTGAGTAGAATGTCTTACCCAGGTGAGTGGAATGTCTTACCCAGGTGAGTGGAATGTCTTACCCAGGTGAGTAGAATGTCTTACCCAGGTGAGTAGAATGTCTTACCCAGGTGAGTAGAATGTCTTACCCAGGTGAGTGGAATGTCTTACCCAGGTGAGTAGAATGTCTTATCCAGGTGAGTGGAATGTCTTACCCAGGTGAGTGGAATGTCTTACCCAGGTGAGTAGAATGTCTTACCCAGGTGAGTGGAATGTCTTACCCAGGTGAGTAGAATGTCTTACCCAGGTGAGTGGAATGTCTTACCCAGGTGAGTGGAATGTCTTACCCAGGTGAGTGGAATGTCTTACCCAGGTGAGTGGAATGTCTTACCCAGGTGAGTGGAATGTCTTACCCAGGTGAGTGGAATGTCTTACCCATGTGAGTGGAATGTCTTACCCAGGTGAGTGGAATGTCTTTCCCAGGTGAGTAGACCTCTCGTCCTTGACTGACCACATTTGGTTTTTTTTTTTTTTTTTTTTTTTTTTTTTTTTAATTTTTATTTTGGCGCTGGCTCGCTTTGAACTCAAGCATAGTCCACAAACGTGCGACTACTTCAAGTGCACTTGTCAGATTTGTGCGTGTAGATTAGCTTTTTGCCATCAGTGAACCCACTCTGACTTCAGGGGTACTTGTAATTTACGTCCCCACGTCAAGGACGAGAAGTCAACATTTTATAGGAAAAAGGGAAAACTATCCCACATGCAAACATCAGTCCAGTGTGCACTGAGCTCAAGTTGAAAGTCAGCTATTGTCAAAAAAACTTCTTCAGTATGTGTTATTTGTCAGCAACTTGTATGTGTTCTTTGTCATCAATTCATATGTTTCTTTGTGATCAACTCATATGTGTTCTTTGTCATCAGCATTTATGTGTCTGTCTTCAACATACATGTGTTGTTTGTCATGAACTCGTATGTTTGTTTTTATTTTTGGATTTCCTTTTTAATTAGAATTTTCTTTATGTATTTTGTCATCAAGTATTCTGTATGTGCTCTTCATTATCAACATATTCTATATCCAGACAAAAGTGAGAGGAATATTTGACAAGGAAGAACAGAACAGTGTGCAGCGCAGAACAGCCACTCTCAGCTTCCTTGATGAAGAATACTCACAGGACCTCTGGATCCGAGTCTACACAGATGGGTCAGCACAAAATGCTGTTCGAAATGGAGGAGCGGGAGTGTACATAGAATACCCAAATAATACTAGGGACACAGCCAGAGTACCGACAGGAAAGTACTGCCATAACTATGATGCTGAAATTGAGGCAATCAAGATAGCAACAGAGAAATTACTAAATAACAGCAATGGTACACAACCTGTGGTGCTACTAACAGATGCAAAATCAGTACTCGAGGCGCTCCTCTCTGGGAAATTGCCAGTACTAAGGACACTACTTTCTGAACTTAGCAGTCAGCATAAAGTCACCATACAGTGGATACCATCCCACTGTGGAGTACCCGGAAACGACAGAGCTGATCAATTGGCTAAGGAAGGAGCCAAAGAGGAACAGCCTGATGTGCCCGTTACATACCACCAAAAGAAAAGAATGATCAAATCAGTCAGAAAGCCACCAAAACCTGCTCAAGATGACTACCACATTATGGACAGACCAGAACAAGTCATTATTCTGCGCCTCAGAACAGGACACAATAGATTACGCAACCACATGTATACAAAATTCAAGATTGGTGAAACAGCCATGTGCACATGTGGATTGGCGTCGCAGACAGCAGAGCACATACTCCAAGACTGCCCAAAATATAACATATCTAGGTAAACCTTCTGGCCTAGAGAGACGACAGTGGAAGATAAACTCTATGGACCACTGTGTGAACTGAAAAAAACAGTTCAATTCATGCAAGAGACGACATTGCAGATATAGACATATTTCAAGCGAACGAAAGAAGAAGAAGAACATATTCTATATGAGTTCTGCAGTACAAACATATTCTAAATAAGCTCATTGTCGATTTTGTTAAAGTTAGTTGCATGTCCTTTACAGGACAGCATTTTTTGGCTGTTTGTGATTCCTGGGCAAGTTTACATTCAATAATTTGCCATTATTTTGTACGTTTTAAAAAAAAAATTATCAATATACTTTAAATGTGCTCTATTTATTATTCACCTATTCTGTATGAGGAAATGCAACCCAAAGACAGAATAGTCATGGCAGGGCAGATCAGGCCCTAAGCCTTGGTTGGCAGCTGGTCTAGGATTGAAGCTCCGACAGGCGGACACTTAGAGCATTGCTTTGCTGATCTGGCAGCTTCTGCAGCTTGTCTTGTTCCAGATGTATAGGTGTTAACTCTCCTCTGGAGTGAACTAGGCAGGCCGAGAGAGGGATCATGCTGCATGGGCAACACATGGTTTCTTTATTTTAGCCCAGGCTTTGTGCTATGGAGAGGCAATAACTCCATCCCTGACAAGGTGCACACGGTGTACCATCAATCTTTATTGACGACGCTGAACTGGAGATAGTAGACCATTTTACATATCTAGGATCAGTGGTAAATAGCAAATTATCCCTCGATCAGGAAATCAACATCAGGATTGGCAAGGCAGCAACAACAATGAACATGTTAGCAAAAAGAGTCTGGGAGAACAGGAAGCTTACTGCCAAAACAAAAGTCCTATCCTACCAAGCCTGTGTCCTTAGTACTCTTCTTTATGGCAGTGAAACCTGGACAACTTGCTAACACAAAGAGAAACGTTTAAACAGCTTTCATATGCGGTGTCTGCGAAGAATACTTGGTATTAAGTGGCAAGACAAAATCACAAATACTGAAGTAGTGGAAAGATCAGGTTGCGTGACGGTGTATTCCATGCTCAGTCTTCGTAGACTTAGATGAATAGGACATGTTAGGAGGATGGATGATGGTAGAATACCAAAGGACATCTTTTTTTGGTGAATTACAGACGGGTAGGAGATCTCAGGGTCGGCCTCTACTACGATACAAAGATGTGTGTAAGCGGAACATGATTGATACAGGCATTGATAATGCACATTGGGAGCACGTCGCCGCTGAACGTGTTGCATGGAGGGCAACTATCAGAAATGGAATAAAGACAAAGGAGAAAATGATTGCAGACAAAGCACACACAGAGCGTGAGAGACGTAAGATGGTGCACAATGGTGGAAATGACCATGTTTTCACATGCATCTACTGTGGGCAAACATTTGCAGCAAGAATTGGCCTTACCAGCCACACTCGCCACCGCCATGGGTCGTAGTTATTAAGCCTTTTTGAAGCACAATGTACCAAACTATCGTCTGTCAAGACGGAAAGGTGCCAATGAATATTCTGTATGTGTTCTTTTTTATTATTCACCTATTATATATGTGTACCCCGGGAAGGTTAACCTGGTCATCAAATGCCCGCAGAAGTCGGATGTGTCGGCCTAATGGCGCAAGAACGCAGCTCTGCTGTAAACAGGCACAACGCAGTCACATCCAGAAAAAAAAAATCCGGATGAACGCAGAAGAAGAAGAAGATATATGTGTTCTTAACTGAATAAGTGCCAGGGAATCATTAACCATATTAAGTGACTTTCTGTATCTGCCAGTGGCATATATACAGTAGTTTTCCCTCTGCAACCCCCTTTAATTGTATTGAGTTGAGTTGAGCTGAGAACCGACATCACCGCACTCAAGACATTCCCATACAGGCCCCATCCCCTCATTCAACAGCCAGTGAAGAGTCATACTACTAATCATTCCCACCGCTATCTGATGGAAAGTTCTCCTGGTCTTCCCTCTCAGTTTTGAGATTCTTCCAGCACCCCTGCTGATCAACCGCAATCTCATTCTTTCCACCTACGGGCTCTCAGTCTGTTCCCGCGCCTTTTCCACCTGGTCCCACAGATGCTCGACCACCTCTCCTTTGTCCTATAATTGTATATACGAGGGCGAGTCAATAAGTAAATCACACAGTTCTGTGGGATGGCAGGTAAATGGTGTTTTCTACAGGTGTCATTAGGTGACAACAACATTAAACTTTATATTCTCGAGTTTGTCACGTGGTGCTAGGTGTCACATGCACAGCGCATAAACAAAATGGCAACTGTACTTACAGAGTGTACAACCAAAGAGCAACGTGCTGTTGTGCATTTTTGTGGGCAAAAGGACTGCCTGCAAAGGACATTCTTAAGGAAATGCTTCCTGTTTATGCTGTAAAGCGGTGCATAGCTGGGTAGAAAAATTTTCTTAAGGACTCTCTAAAATTGTTGATGAAATCCGATCTGGTCGTCCTGTTGAGATAACAGAAGCATCCGTGCAGCAGGTGGAGGAGATGATTAGAGGTGACAGGCGAGTAACAGTAGACTCTGTAGCATCTGCAGTGGATGCTCACATGGTTCAGCATACAGCATGATCGATTGAAATTTTAAAAAGTGTGCTCATGGTGGGTACCCAGACAATTGAAGGAGGAACACAAAATGAACTGATTTGACCCTGTCCTTGCATCATCTCTGTCGATACAAAGATGAAGGAGAAGACATGCTGAACAGGATTGTTACTGGGGAAGAATTATGGGTGCATCACTACCAGCCCGAATCAAAGCGTGCTTCAATGCAATGGAAACATCCTTCTTCGCCTTGTCTAAAAATTCAAGGTTACGCCATCAGCACCGAAGGTTATGCCATCAGCAGGGAAAGTTATGCTGACAGTGTTCTGGGATTGTCAAGAAGTGCTTTTAACCAATTTCAAGAAGAAAGGTGACAATGTGAATTCTGAATCGTACTGTGAAGTTCTATTGCTTCATGATGCAATTTGAAGAAAACGTCCAGGATTGCTGACAAGAGGAGTGTTGCTTCTTCATGACAATGCCAGACCACATACGGCTCGATTAAATCAGGATAAAATTAACCAAATAAGGTGGGAAGTTCTGGAACATCCACCTTAGCCCCTTAGGTCCCCAATAAAAACCCACCTTGGCGGGAGACATTTCACGAATGGCGCTGAAGTTGAATGTGAAGTGAAAACGTGGTTTAGAAAATAGAGCATGCAGTTCTATGCAGCCGGTTTGGGAGGACTGATAAAACGATGGGATACGTGCATCAATGTTGGTGGAAATTGTGTTGAGAAATAAAGGGACAATGTATGTATAAAAATAAACTGGTTTCAAGTTGTTATCATATTTAGTTATTTTTCTACAGCCTTATGTGACTTACTTATTGACTTCCCCTCATATAATACAACATGTCTGCTACCATATTAACAACTGTAAAGTTACAACTATGACATACTTCTACATCCCATTTCCCGCCATCCATTTTTGTTAGTTTAAACCTACTTTTTGTTTTGCCCTGAATCTCTTAATTATCAGTATATTCGGTGTATGTGCTATGTTCTCACCATATCCTTCTATATGCGTATGAACATCTTTCTCCGTATGTAGGCACCAGAAGATGGCATTGATGAACCAGTTTGTGGTCAGTGATGATGCCTGCACCTTGTGTTTTGATCATGTCGCCGACACCCAGCTCTTACACTGTGGCCATAGGTAAAGTATAGCTTTCTGCTGTAAATCGTAGTAGTCATAGGTAAAGTATACTTTTGTGGTGTTAAGAAAATGTAGTCATAGGTAAATTATATTTTTTTGCTGAAGAAAAAAAAAAAGTAGTATGGGTAAAGTATATTTTGTGTTGTAAAAATATAAGTTGACAGGTAAAGTATACTTATGTGTTGTAAAAAGAAATAACCATAGGCAAAGTATAGTTTTTTTTTTCTTTAAAAAGTAGTCATGTGTAAAGTATATTTTTGTCTTTTTTTTTTTTTTACAGTAATCATAGGTAAATTATATTTTCGTGGTGTAAAATATTAATTAAGGTAAAGTATATGTTAGTTTTGTAACAAGTAGTAGTCATAGATAGAGAATAGTTTTTGTGTTGCAAAATAGTAGGCATATGAAGTAGTCATATGTATGATATTATGGAATTCATTGATAAATTGCAGTTTTGTAAATGAAAATAGTCAAAGCTGAGTATAGTCTTGTAATGTAAAAGAAAAGGTGTAGGTAACATAGTTATGTTTTATACTGTCTCATATTCCCATGTGCTGCCTCATATTCTCATGTGCTGTCTCGTATTCCCATGTGCTGTCTCGTATTCCCATGTGCTGTCTCCTATTCCCATGCGTTGTCTTGTATTCCCATGTACTGTCTTGTATTCCCATGTGCTATCTCCTGTTCCCATGTGCTGTCTCATATTCTCATTTTGCTGTCTTGTATTCCCATGTGTTGTCTTGTGTTCCCATGTGCTGTCTTGTATTCCCATGTACTGTCTTGTATTCCCATGTACTGTCTTGTATTCCCATGTGCTGTCTTGTATTCCCATGTACTGTCTTGTATTCCCATGTACTGTCTTGTATTCCCAAATGCTATCTCCTATTCCCATGTGCTGTCTTTTTTTTTTCACTCGCTCGCTTTGAACTCAAGCATAGTTCATACACACTATTTATAGTAGCGATGGACTGAATTTTGCATGTGGGATAGCTTTCCCTATTAACAGTGTCCCTCGCCATCAGGCGAACCCACTCTGACTTCAGAGGTACTTGTAATTAACGTCCCCAAGTCAAGGACGACAGGTCAACATTTTAGTCTAGCTGTGCGGTGTAGGGGTTGAACCACTAACCTGGGCATCAGCACACCAAATGTTTAAGAACATGCGTTCTTATCCATTCAGCCATGCGGACCTGCTGCTGTCGCATAGTCCCAAGTGCTGTCCCATATTCCCATGTATTGCTTCCTATTCCCATTTGCTGTCTTTTATTTCCATGTAATTGTGTTAGGA
This sequence comes from Cepaea hortensis, assembly GCA_963921405.1. Classification (NCBI taxonomy): domain Eukaryota; kingdom Metazoa; phylum Mollusca; class Gastropoda; order Stylommatophora; family Helicidae; genus Cepaea; species Cepaea hortensis. The sequence goes on from OY992876.1 coordinate 88,774,059, forward strand.
CCATTACATTTTGTAGGTCTGAAATCACTGACCAATGCGGGGGGGGGGGGGGGGGGGGGGGGGGGTCAGTCTTTCCCCTTATTAGTGCATAGAGTCCTCGAAACCTCATTCAACCATGCTGATGCCATTGTCAGTGTGACGATCAAGCCGTCACACCAGAGTGCCCACTAAATAATGATAATTCCATCTCATCTCATCTTGTTACTCTTGTACCTAGTGGTGTTGAGGTGAAACATAAACAGTGAGAGAGTGCCCGTTTAAATCTGACTTGTGTAAATACTGATAATACAAGTATTTGCATGTTTTGTCGTAACCGGTGTGACTTGTCTCCACAGGGGTTTCTGCGAGGTCTGTGCCATGCAGCTAGAAAAGTGCCCCATCTGCAGGAAGGAAATTCTTGAGCGTGTGCGTTGCCACGGCGACGTCAGCTCCCAACTGCCAGTGCAGTCCCTAATACAGACTCCGGCTGTGTAGCCTTGACAATGACCCTGAGCCTGACCATGACATTGAACCCATCTCTGGTACTTTCGCGGTGGCTGCTTCCATTCATGAACCCATACCTGGTGGTGTCACGGCGGCTGCTTCCATTCATTGACATTATCACTGCTGCTGCGTTTAGTTCTGGCTTTTTCATTGTCTTATGTTTCGGGTCAAGAGAGAGAGAGTGTGTGTGTGAGTGACATAGGGAGAGAGTGATAGAAGAAGATATAGAGTGTGTTTGAGAAGCCTTCATTGGCACTTCAGAAGGGGATCATTTTCAGAAAGGGATCATGTTTCAGAAGGGGATTCTGATGGACTTGAAAAGACATTATTTTGAGAAAGTGTTTATCAAATGTTGATACGGGAACCATGTACGTATGGTGGACGTGATGTAGAACTTTATTAACACATCATATACTAAGGAAAGCACCATATGCTCGTACATTGCTGCGTACGTCATGTCTTTTCTGCACTCTTTCTTCCGAAGCTGTTCTTTCTTCACAGCGGACGTTACAAAGGGATGTGAAATGTTACGGAAGCCATTAATTCTAGGTTGATAGTGACTATTTGCCCTCTTGGACATAGGACGGAATGTTCCCTGAATGAAAGTGTTACGGACAGATTAATTATCTTCTGTCACATTAACTAATTCAGAGTCAAGGGATAATATATATCGCCAAATGTGACCTCCCTGTTTGGAGAGAAGGATGCTATATCGCCATACTAGGGTCATGGTGTTATTTGTTTTGTCTCGTGGTATCTCCCACAATTTCAATGCTCGGTGAACGGAAATTACATTATAATACTTGTTCATGTGATTGTGTCCCATGTCTGGTCCACACCTACTTGTTTGTTCGACACTGAATCAGTTAATAAAAGCATTGTAACGTCATTAGCAGGCCCAAAAAAAAATTATCAGCTGAACAATGTGCCTGCAATATTTGGTCACAAATTTCATGAACTCACTCCTAATGTGATGGCTGGAACTGTTCCTCTGTGGTGAGGCAAACAATGTTTGCTGGTATTGATGACACCTAATGTGATGGCTGGAACTGTTCCTCTGTGGTGAGGCAAACAATGTTTGCTGGTATTGATGAAATGCTACTGGCAACTCCTTATTCAGGTTTGTGTTGGTCAGTCTGTAGCGCAGATGATTTTTTGCAATTTTTAAAAGAACTGCTCAAAGGATTGAGTTGTTCCGAACACAGATGCATATTCAATGAATGTCTCCTCAAAGTGGGAAATTCATCATTGCTTAGGTAACGTTTATAGAACACAAGTTCCATTGGCAGGGCCAGACTAAATGATTTTGTGGACCATACAAGGCCTGCGGGCCGAACGTTCCTCACCTCAGTTGTAAAGCAATGACATATTCTCAGCATTAAGTCCAGTCTATAGCTAGCTGTAACAACTCACAGCTATTCCTTTCATTTCAGCATCTACACTTCTGTCCCAAGCAGTGTTGCCATCTCCCTTTGATGAAAAAGCACCAAAATCGACCCCAAAAAGCACCAAAGATTTTTGGGAAGCACCAGACAAAGTAGCACCAACTGTTTTTATTACAAATGTAACAAGGTAGCACATTATAATTTCTTATTATCACTTCATATTAAATGAAGTTTATTCCAGATCTGCCAAATCCCAATCAGAACTACTGTCGAGCCAAAAAAGCACTAAATTGCAATAATATTTTTTGGGAAATCACTAAAACAAGCACTGGCGGTATTCATTCAAAATGTTATAAAGTAGCACATTATAATTTATTATTATCACTGAATATTAGAATGAAGTTTATTCCAGATCTGCCAAATCCCAGTCAGACAACTCCTCTTCAGTTTCTGTAGCTATTTCTTGCTGTGTTTGCTCCTGCGATGATGACGATGATGATTGAAAGAAACATGTATATGCCTCCTGTGATCCAATTTTTCGTAGAATATCCTTAGGTAGTTTTTAATCATTACAGCATTTGCCATATCTTTTCATTCCATATCTAATAGTCAAAACAGCTGTCAAACTCTTTATGCTCAGTCTGTTCCGCAGTTTTGATTTTATAACTCCCATCTGACTGAAAATACGCTCCATGTCCGCATTAGAATGAGGTAAAATGAGCACACTTAAAGCTAAATCTGTAAGATTTTGGAAAGGATTTTCACCGGTGGCATCCCTGTATGAGGCTATTTGCTGCCCACAGTCCAAGTATGTCAGAGGTCTGTGTCCACTGCATATGATGAAGTTTTCTCCACTGGAAATCGATGCGGTTGAGAGTAGCTGCATCTTCTACAAACATATTGGCAAGATCCAATATACAGGGCGTCATTGGCTGAAGACATTCACTTCCACTAAGACATGACATGGACTGCAACACTTGAACGTTATCGGGCAAACGTAAAAGCAGCTGTGTCAACAGCTCTATTAAAAACTGGATGCACCTTCCACGAATTTCTTTCTCATCAAGAACCTTTCATTTCATCGACATGACATGGACTGCAACACACGAACGTTATCAGGCAAACGTAAAAGCAGCTGTGTCAATAGCTCTATTAAAAACTGGATGCACCTTCCACGAATTTCTTTCTCATCAGGAAATTTCATTTCATCCAGTGGGGTTGACAGTATGGAGCCGTAAGCTCTAAGATGGCTGATAAGGCCTATTTTGGCGCGAAATTTTCTTTGACAGTGTGGGCAAAGGATGCTTGACGTTCCAGGAGGAGGATCTTCTGCAGTGGTTTTTCTGTCCAGCCTTTTCTTCGCGGCTCTTGCAGTCCTGGATGCTTCACAAGTGACCGCAACCTTGCGTACTGATGCATGCCACGAATTTCGGTCTTTCGCAGCAGTCTCCCAGGTGTCATGATTAATTCCAAAACCTTTCAGTTAAATTTTCATAATATCTTTAAAGTGTTTCCTCTGGTTGCCTTGGGAGCGTTTACCACAATGCAGCTCGCCGTAAAAAACTTGTTTAGGGAGCCTGTGATCTGGCATGCGAGTTAAGTGACCTTCCCAGCGAATCTGATTCTTCATTAGTAGAGTGTGGATACTGCGCATGGACCTCTTTCTAGATTCTAGAACTTCAGTGTCTGGGATCTTGTCTTGCCATTTAATCTTCAATAACTTCCTAAGGCAGACTGTGTGGAAGTGGTTTAATTTCCTAGCGTGTCGTTGATAAACAGCCCAGGTTTCACAAGCATATAGCAGTGTGGATAATACAACTGCGTTGTAGACTTTCAGCTTTGTTTGTAGGCTTATTCCATTTCTGTCCCATACATTCTTGTACAGTCTGCCAAAGACCACGCTGGCCTTGGAGATTGCATTCACTTCGTCATCAGTTGTGGCAGCTTGTGACACAGAGCTGCCAAGATAGGTGAATTTGTCCACAACACTCTTAGTCTATGACCATTCACCTTGATATTTGGCTGGCTGGTACATAACAACAGTCTTCTCCAAGTTGATATTGAGCCCAAAGTTGGCACAGGCATATGAGAAAGCTAAAAAATTGTGTTGCATGTCTGCCTCTGAGTTGGTATATAGAGCACAATCATCAGCAAACAGCAGCTCTCTGACGATGTCGCTGTTAATTTTAGCTTCTGAGATTGAACAACTTTCCATCCATGCGGTAGTTGATGTCTATTCCAATGTCGTTGTTCTCGAAGGCATTCGTCGGCGTAGCTGAAAACATGAAGCTGAACAGTGTTGGTGCTAGGACACATCCTTGCTTCACTCCATTGGTGACAGAAAAGGGCTCAGACAGTTCACCATTTTCCTGTACTCTTGCCTGCATGCCATCATGAAATAGCCACACCATTTGGACACATTTTCGTGGACAGCCATATTTCGCCATAATCTTCCACAGTCCTTCTCTGCTGACTGTATCAAAAGCCTTGGTAAGGTCAATAAAAGTAGAGAACATTTCAGAGTTCTGTTCCTGACATTTCTCTTGCAGCGAAAATCATGTCAACAGTTCCTCTTTCTTTTCAGAAGCCACATTGACTCTCAGGAAGAAGACCTTGATCGAGGTGGGCTATGGGGCAATTGAGAAGAATTCTGGCGAGTATCTTCCTTGCAATTGAGAGCAAGGAGATGCCTCTGTGGTTGTCACAGGATTGGCGGTTTCCTTTACGCTTGTAAAGGTGAACTATTGACATGTCCTTGAAATCTTGTGGCATGGTCTCGTTCACCCATATGTTTGTAAAGACTTGGTGAAGCTACTTTATTAGGACTGGCCCACCTGACACCTGCCTTAGAGTGAGTCATTGACACCATACCATACCTTAGAGTGAGTCATTTACAATACCATATTTTAGAGTAAGTCATTGACACAAAGCCATACCTTAGAGTGAGTCATTGACACCATACCATACCTTAGAGTGAGTCATTTACAATACCATATTTTAGAGTAAGTCATTGACAGTACCATATTTTAAAGTAAGTCATTGACACAAAGCCATACCTTATAGTGAGTTATTGACACAATAGTATATCTTGGGACAAGTCATTGACACAAAACCATACCTTAGAGTGAGTTATTGACACAATAGTATATATTGGGACAAGTCATTGACACAAAGCCATACCTTATAGTGAGTTATTGACACAATAGTATATCTTGGGACAAGTCATTGACACAAAGCCATACCTTAGAGTGAGTTATTGACACAATAGTATATCTTGGGACAAGTCATTGACACAGTACCTTTTCTTCTTCTTTGGTCGTCTGATTTTTTTTTTTTTTCGCTTTGGACATAATTGCGGTGTGCCTGTTTACAGCACAGCTGCGACAATTGAGCCTTTCGGGCAACACGTCCAACTTCCTCTGACATTTGCTAACTTCCTTGAGTAGGACGTATACTGTGTCATAAACCTTCTTTATCTTCTGCTGACCTCTTCAGGAGTCACTGGGTGAAGGTAACAGTACTCTTCTCCCTAAGGTTGGTCCTGGCTGTGGGGAATGTGTTTAGTGTGGGGAGAGAGAGAGAACTAGTCACCTGGCAAACTAACGCCCTGACCAGCCTACTTGGAACCCTTATCATGTCGCATCCTTATGATATGAGGTTACCCCTACCTTCCACAAACCCACCATTTTTAATGTGGCCTGATGCTGGGGCTCCCCAGATGTATTGTCACAGAATTGTGTCAGTAGGTCAAGTCTTTAACACCTGGTCAGCTGTCCTGTCATCTAGGCCACAAGGACACATGTCAGCAGTCTGATTCTTCAGCTTACTAAAGACATGACAGTGATGTCTGCGGATTTTGAATTGTGGAATGACACTGGATCATTCATTGACTGTAATATAAGGGGATCATTCACACAGTATGCTAGTGTATAAAGACATGATTATTGTATGTTGTGTTGTATGGTATTTATATACCAGAAGATGTACATTTTAGTTTCATGTATGTTTCAGATATTTTTGTACAGCTGCAGAATGTAGGGAATAAGTCTTAAATGTGAGGTATATTCAGGCACCTGTGAGTGGTATATAGGGGTGTTTACAGGCATCTGTGTGTAGTATATAGGGGTGTTTACAGGCATCTGTGTGGTGTATACATATACATGCAAACGCTAACACACACACACACTCAAGAGTCAAAAATACTTTGTGTATGTCTCTGATATATAGATGCTACAAACAGCAGAAAATATCCTGCTGTTATTTTAGGAAAGGGATATTATCTCTTCTTGTCCTATGTGGTTATTTGCTTAACTCTTTGCATTCTGGTTAATTGAACATTTAATGCCTTCCAACACAGAAGATTGCATAGCAGATTCGAAAGCAGGGACAATAACTACAGTGAAAACAAACTTAGTTTGCTAGTTCATTAATTAGTTAGTTAGTTGTTGTTTTTTTCATTCGCTCGCTTTAAACTCAAGTGTAGACCATACATTCTAGTAGTGCTGGACTGAATTTTGCGTATGAATTAGCTTTACCTATTAACAGTGTCCCTCGCCATCAGGTGAACCCACTCCAACTTCAGAGGTACTTGTAATTAACATCCCCAAGTCAAGGATGATAGTCAACATTTCAGTTCAACTGTCCGGTGTAGGGGTTGAACCCCTTACCTCGGCATCAGCACACCGGATGTTTAAGAACACATGTTCTTATCCATGCAGCCATGCTGACCTAGTTAGTTAGTTAGTTAAAATATTACCTTCACTCCACGTTGAACTATTCAGTCCATAAGTGCTCAGATTCCCTCCTCAGTATTGCCCTCAGCGTTTAGTGCTGGGACACCGGTTCTGTGTTGATTGCTTCTTTGGCTTCCGTCACAGCTTTCCTGTCTGGCATAACATATTTTGACTTGATGTCATCCTTACACTCCGGATATGTCCATAGTTGCTCAGATCCTGTCCCCAACAAATGCGCCTGGCTGCTAATAACACCAGTTTTGTGTTGGGTGACGAGACCCCTCATTCTCCCGATATTATTCTCTTGTCTGGCCGTGCCAATTCTTACTCCCGAGATTCTCATTCTAGGCTTGCCTAGATGATACAGCGAGATTGCAGATTCGCAGTCATCTCTCGACTCGTTTAACCACCTGACTGAGGATATTCGCTATATCAGCCCGCCCTATGACGAGTCCCCTTCCCACCGTCGCCTGGCCTGCAATCCTTTCGGCTTGTGATTTTGTTTTGCAGTCAAAACAAAGCATAAACGTATTAATTTCTCAGAGAATTCGGTTAAAAACAAATGTAATGTAAAGGACCCTTTTACAAATGTTAAGTAAAGGACCTTTTACAAATGTAACATAAATGACCTTTTTTACAAACCTAACGTAAAGGACCTTTTACAAATGTAACATAAATGACCTTTTTTACAAACCTAACGTAAAGGACCTTTACAAATGTAACATAAATGACCTTTTTTACAAACCTAACATAAAGGACCTTTTACATACATAACATAAAGGACCTTTTATAAATGTAACATAAATGACCTTTTTTACAAGCCTAACGTAAAGGACCTTTTACAAACATAACGTAAAGGACCCTTTTACAATTGTAATGTAAAGGACCTTTTACAAATGATTGGGTGCATTAGGTATATGGTGGTAGGTCCATGTTTGTAAGGCCAGTCGGCACTTGGCCAGTGACGGGGTCAGGGTCACACCAGCCGCTTTGCTTGCAGATATAGACACAGTTCATACACGAGACAACATTGCAGATATAGACACAGTTCATACAAGAGACAACATTGCAGATATAGACACAGTTCATACACGAGACAACATTGCAGATATAGACACAGTTCATACACGAGACAACATTGCAGATATAGACACAGTTCATACAAGAGACAACATTGCAGATATAGACACAGTTCATACAAGAGACAACATTGCAGATATAGACACATTTCATACAAGAGACAACATTGCAGATATAGATACAGTTCATACACGAGACAACATTGCAGATATAGACACAGTTCATACACGAGACAACATTGCAGATATAGACACAGTTCATACACAAGACAACATTGCAGATATAGACACAGTTCATACACAAGACAACATTGCAGATATAGACACATTTCATACAAGAGACAACATTGCAGATATAGATACAGTTCATACAAGAGACAACATTGCAGATATAGATACAGTTCATACACGAGACAACATTGCAGATATAGACACATTTCATACAAGAGACAACATTGCAGATATAGATACAGTTCATACACGAGACAACATTGCAGATATAGACACAGTTCATACAAGAGACAACATTGCAGATATAGACACAGTTCATACACGAGACAACATTGCAGATATAGATGCAGTTCATACACGAGACAACATTGCAGATATAGACAGTTTATACACGAGACAACATTGCAGATATAGACACAGTTCATACAAGAGACAACATTGCAGATATAGACACAGTTCATACAAGAGACAACATTGCAGATATAGATACAGTTCATACAAGAGATAACATTGCAGATATAGACACATTTCATACAAGAGACAACATTGCAGATATAGATACAGTTCATACACGAGACAACATTGCAGATATAGACACAGTTCATACACGAGACAAGATTGCAGATATAGACACAGTTCATACACAAGACAACATTGCAGATATAGACACAGTTCATACACAAGACAACATTGCGGATATAGACACATTTCATACAAGAGACAACATTGCAGATATAGATACAGTTCATACAAGAGACAACATTGCAGATATAGATACAGTTCATACACGAGACAGCATTGCAGATATAGACACATTTCATACAAGAGACAACATTGCAGATATAGATACAGTTCATACACGAGACAACATTGCAGATATAGACACAGTTCATACAAGAGACAACATTGCAGATATAGACACAGTTCATACAAGAGACAACATTGCAGATATAGATACAGTTCATACACGAGACAACATTGCAGATATAGACACAGTTCATACAAGAGACAACATTGCAGATATAGACACAGTTCATACATACAAGAGACAACATTGCAGATATAGACACAGTTCATACAAGAGACAACATTGCAGATATAGACACATTTCATACAAGAGACAACATTGCAGATATAGATACAGTTCATACAAGAGACAACATTGCAGATATAGATACAGTTCATACACGAGACAACATTGCAGATATAGACACATTTCATACAAGAGACAACATTGCAGATATAGATACAGTTCATACACGAGACAACATTGCAGATATAGACACAGTTCATACAAGAGACAACATTGCAGATATAGACACAGTTCATACACGAGACAACATTGCAGATATAGATACAGTTCATACACGAGACAACATTGCAGATATAGACAGTTCATACACGAGACAACATTGCAGATATAGACACAGTTCATACACGAGACAACATTGCAGATATAGACACAGTTCATACACGAGACAACATTGCAGATATAGACACAGTTCATACAAGAGACAACATTGCAGATATAGACACAGTTCATACAAGAGACAACATTGCAGATATAGACACATTTCATACAAGAGACAACATTGCAGATATAGATACAGTTCATACACGAGACAACATTGCAGATATAGACACAGTTCATACACGAGACAACATTGCAGATATAGACACAGTTCATACACAAGACAACATTGCAGATATAGATACAGTTCATACACGAGACAACATTGCAGATATAGACACAGTTCATACAAGAGACAACATTGCAGATATAGACACAGTTCATACAAGAGACAACATTGCAGATATAGATACAGTTCATACACGAGACAACATTGCAGATATAGACACAGTTCATACAAGAGACAACATTGCAGATATAGACACAGTTCATACAAGAGACAACATTGCAGATATAGATACAGTTCATACAAGAGACAACATTGCAGATATAGACACATTTCATACAAGAGACAACATTGCAGATATAGACACAGTTCATACACGAGACAAGATTGCAGATATAGACACAGTTCATACACAAGACAACATTGCAGATATAGACACAGTTCATACACAAGACAACATTGCAGATATAGACACAGTTCATACACAAGACAAAATTGCAGATATAGATACAGTTCATACAAGAGACAACATTGCAGATATAGATACAGTTCATACACGAGACAACATTGCAGATATAGACACATTTCATACAAGAGACAACATTGCAGATATAGATACAGTTCATACACGAGACAACATTGCAGATATAGACACAGTTCATACAAGAGACAACATTGCAGATATAGACACAGTTCATACAAGAGACAACATTGCAGATATAGATACAGTTCATACACGAGACAACATTGCAGATATAGACACAGTTCATACAAGAGACAACATTGCAGATATAGACACAGTTCATACATACAAGAGACAACATTGCAGATATAGACACAGTTCATACAAGGGACAACATTGCAGATATAGACACAGTTCATACAAGAGACAACATTGCAGATATAGACACAGTTCATACAAGAGACAACATTGTAGATATAGACACAGTTCATACAAGAGACAACATTGCAGATATAGACACAGTTCATACACAAGACAGCATTGCAGATATAGACACAGTTCATACAAGAGACAACATTGCAGATATAGACACAGTTCATACACGAGACAACATTGCAGATATAGACACAGTTCATACACGAGACAACATTGCAGATATAGACACAGTTCATACAAGAGACAACATTGCAGATATAGACACAGTTCATACACGAGACAACATTGCAGATATAGACACAGTTCATACAAGAGACAACATTGCAGATATAGACACATTTCATACACAAGACAACATTGCAGATATAGACACAGTTCATACACGAGACAACATTGCAGATATAGACACAGTTCATACACAAGACAACATTGCAGATATAGACACAGTTTATACACAAGACAACATTGCAGATATAGACACATTTCATACACAAGACAACATTGCAGATATAGACACAGTTCATACACGAGACAACATTGCAGATATAGACACAGTTAATACACAAGACAACATTGCAGATATAGATACAGTTCATACAAGAGACAACATTGCAGATATAGATACAGTTCATACACAAGACAACATTGCAGATATAGACACAGTTCATACACAAGACAACATTGCAGATACAGACACAGTTCATACAAGAGACAACATTGCAGATATAGACACAGTTCATACATGAGACAACATTGCAGATATAGACACAGTTCATACACAAGACAACATTGCAGATATAGACACAGTTCATACACAAGACAACATTGCAGATATAGATACAGTTCATACACGAGACAACATTGCAGATATAGACACATTTCATACACAAGACAACATTGCAGATATAGACACAGTTCATACAAGAGACAACATTGCAGACATAGACACAGTTCATACAAGAGACAACATTGCAGATATAGACACAGCTCATACACGAGACAACATTGCAGATATAGATACAGTTCATACACGAGACAACATTGCAGATATAGACACAGCTCATACACGAGACAACATTGCAGATATAGACACAGTTCATACAAGAGACAACATTGCAGATATAGACACAGTTCATACACGAGACAACATTGCAGATATAGACACATTTCATACACAAGACAACATTGCAGATATAGACACAGTTCATACAAGAGACAACATTGCAGATATAGACACAGTTCATACACAAGACAACATTGCAGATATAGACACAGTTCATACACAAGACAACATTGCAGATATAGATACAGTTCATACACGAGACAACATTGCAGATATAGACACATTTCATACACAAGACAACATTGCAGATATAGACACAGTTCATACAAGAGACAGCATTGCAGATATAGACACAGTTCATACAAGAGACAACATTGCAGCTATAGGCACAGCTCATACACGAGACAACATTGCAGATATAGATACAGTTCATACACAAGACAACATTGCAGATATAGACACATTTCATACAAGAGACAACATTGCAGATATAGACACAGTTCATACACGAGACAACATTGCAGATATAGACACAGTTCATACAAGAGACAACATTGCAGATATAGACACATTTCATACACAAGACAACATTGCAGATATAGACATAGTTCATACACAAGACAACATTGCAGATATAGACACAGTTCATACAAGAGACAACATTGCAGATACAGACACAGTTCATACACAAGACAACATTGCAGATATAGACACAGTTCATACACAAGACAACATTGCAGATATAGACACAGTTCATACAAGAGACAACATTGCAGATATAGACACAGTTCATACACAAGACAACATTGCAGATATAGACACAGTTCATACACGAGACAACATTGCAGATATAGACACAGTTCATACACAAGACAACATTGCAGATATAGATACAGTTCATACACGAGACAACATTGCAGATATAGACACAGTTCATACACAAGACAACATTGCAGATATAGATACAGTTCATACACGAGACAACATTGCAGATATAGACACAGTTCATACAAGAGACAACATTGCAGATATAGACACAGTTCATACAAGAGACAACATTGCAGATATAGATACAGTTCATACACGAGACAACATTGCAGATATAGACACAGTTCATACAAGAGACAACATTGCAGATATAGATACAGTTCATACAAGAGACAACATTGCAGATATAGACACATTTCATACAAGAGACAACATTGCAGATATAGACACAGTTCATACACGAGACAAGATTGCAGATATAGACACAGTTCATACACAAGACAACATTGCAGATATAGACACAGTTCATACACAAGACAACATTGCAGATATAGACACAGTTCATACACAAGACAACATTGCAGATATAGATACAGTTCATACAAGAGACAACATTGCAGATATAGATACAGTTCATACACGAGACAACATTGCAGATATAGACACATTTCATACAAGAGACAACATTGCAGATATAGATACAGTTCATACACGAGACAACATTGCAGATATAGACACAGTTCATACAAGAGACAACATTGCAGATATAGACACAGTTCATACAAGAGACAACATTGCAGATATAGATACAGTTCATACACGAGACAACATTGCAGATATAGACACAGTTCATACAAGAGACAACATTGCAGATATAGACACAGTTCATACATACAAGAGACAACATTGCAGATATAGACACAGTTCATACAAGGGACAACATTGCAGATATAGACACAGTTCATACAAGAGACAACATTGCAGATATAGACACAGTTCATACAAGAGACAACATTGTAGATATAGACACAGTTCATACAAGAGACAACATTGCAGATATAGACACAGTTCATACACAAGACAGCATTGCAGATATAGACACAGTTCATACAAGAGACAACATTGCAGATATAGACACAGTTCATACACGAGACAACATTGCAGATATAGACACAGTTCATACACGAGACAACATTGCAGATATAGACACAGTTCATACAAGAGACAACATTGCAGATATAGACACAGTTCATACACGAGACAACATTGCAGATATAGACACAGTTCATACAAGAGACAACATTGCAGATATAGACACATTTCATACACAAGACAACATTGCAGATATAGACACAGTTCATACACGAGACAACATTGCAGATATAGACACAGTTCATACACAAGACAACATTGCAGATATAGACACAGTTTATACACAAGACAACATTGCAGATATAGACACATTTCATACACAAGACAACATTGCAGATATAGACACAGTTCATACACGAGACAACATTGCAGATATAGACACAGTTAATACACAAGACAACATTGCAGATATAGATACAGTTCATACAAGAGACAACATTGCAGATATAGATACAGTTCATACACAAGACAACATTGCAGATATAGACACAGTTCATACACAAGACAACATTGCAGATACAGACACAGTTCATACAAGAGACAACATTGCAGATATAGACACAGTTCATACATGAGACAACATTGCAGATATAGACACAGTTCATACACAAGACAACATTGCAGATATAGACACAGTTCATACACAAGACAACATTGCAGATATAGATACAGTTCATACACGAGACAACATTGCAGATATAGACACATTTCATACACAAGACAACATTGCAGATATAGACACAGTTCATACAAGAGACAACATTGCAGACATAGACACAGTTCATACAAGAGACAACATTGCAGATATAGACACAGCTCATACACGAGACAACATTGCAGATATAGATACAGTTCATACACGAGACAACATTGCAGATATAGACACAGCTCATACACGAGACAACATTGCAGATATAGACACAGTTCATACACAAGACAACATTGCAGATATAGACACAGTTCATACAAGAGACAACATTGCAGTTATAGACACAGTTCATACACGAGACAACATTGCAGATATAGACACATTTCATACACAAGACAACATTGCAGATATAGACACAGTTCATACAAGAGACAACATTGCAGATATAGACACAGTTCATACACAAGACAACATTGCAGATATAGACACAGTTCATACACAAGACAACATTGCAGATATAGATACAGTTCATACACGAGACAACATTGCAGATATAGACACATTTCATACACAAGACAACATTGCAGATATAGACACAGTTCATACAAGAGACAGCATTGCAGATATAGACACAGTTCATACAAGAGACAACATTGCAGCTATAGGCACAGCTCATACACGAGACAACATTGCAGATATAGATACAGTTCATACACAAGACAACATTGCAGATATAGACACATTTCATACAAGAGACAACATTGCAGATATAGACACAGTTCATACACGAGACAACATTGCAGATATAGACACAGTTCATACAAGAGACAACATTGCAGATATAGACACATTTCATACACAAGACAACATTGCAGATATAGACATAGTTCATACACAAGACAACATTGCAGATATAGACACAGTTCATACAAGAGACAACATTGCAGATACAGACACAGTTCATACACAAGACAACATTGCAGATATAGACACAGTTCATACACAAGACAACATTGCAGATATAGACACAGTTCATACAAGAGACAACATTGCAGATATAGACACAGTTCATACACAAGACAACATTGCAGATATAGACACAGTTCATACACGAGACAACATTGCAGATATAGACACAGTTCATACACGAGACAACATTGCAGATATAGACACAGTTCATACAAGAGACAACATTGCAGATATAGATACAGTTCATACAAGAGACAACATTGCAGATACAGACACATTTCATACACAAGACAACATTGCAGATATAGACACATTTCATACACAAGACAACATTGCAGATATAGACACAGTTCATACAAGAGACAACATAGCAGATATAGGCACAGTTCATACACAAGACAACATTGCCTATATAGACAGGCATGCATATCTACCTACTCACACACAGTGACAGGATGTTGTCTCTACACGTGTGTATTTGTGTGTATTGTCAGCATGTTGATGTACACATGTGTGCGTTTATGTTATGTATTTATAATTTGTATTATTTATTACAGGGTAAATGTACACATTTTGATGGTGATTACATTGTGTGTGGCTGTGTGTGTTGCCAGGTTACTCACTATGTGTAAATAGCTGTGTATGTGTGGTCAAGTGGATATGTTTGTACGTCACCATGTGGATATGTTTGTACGTCACCATGTGGATGTTTGTACATCACCATGTGGATATGTTTGTACGTCACCATGTGGATATGTTTGTACGTCACCATGTGGATATGTTTGTACGTCACCATGTGGATATGTTTGTACATCACATGTGGGTATGTTTGTACATCACCATGTGGGTATGTTTGTACGTCACCATGTGGGTATGTTTGTACGTCACCATGTGGGTATGTTTGTACGTCACCATGTGGGTATGTTTGTACGTCACCATGTGGGTATGTTTGTAAGTCACCATGTGGGTATGTTTGTACGTCACCATGTGGATATGTTTGTACGTCACCATGTGGGTATGTTTGTATGTCACCATGTGGGTATGTTTGTACGTCACCATGTGGGTATGTTTGTACGTCACCATGTGGGTATGTTTGTACGTCACCATGTGGGTATGTTTGTACATCACCATGTGGGTATGTTTGTACGTCACCATGTGGGTATGTTTGTACGTCACCATGTGGGTATGTTTGCACGTCACCATGTGGGTATGTTTGCACGTCACCATGTGGGTATGTTTGTATGTCACCATGTGGGTATGTTTGTACGTCACCATGTGGATATGTTTGTATGTCACCATGTGGATACGTTTGTATGTCACCATGTGGATATGTTTTTATGTCACCATGTGGATATGTTTGTATG
This sequence comes from Cepaea hortensis, assembly GCA_963921405.1. Taxonomy (NCBI): domain Eukaryota; kingdom Metazoa; phylum Mollusca; class Gastropoda; order Stylommatophora; family Helicidae; genus Cepaea; species Cepaea hortensis. Next base: position 88,790,470 of record OY992876.1, read on the forward strand.
TCACCAAGTGGATGTGTTTGTCTGTCACCCATTGGTTGTGTTTGTATGTGTCCCGGTGGATGTTTATACAAGGGGTCTTCAAATGAAAACCTTAATTTTTTTTTTTTTTTTTTGGTTTTTGTTTTGTCATTACTGCATTCAATGCAAGTCCTCCAGCACCGATAAAGTGCTTGGATTCCTGTAGAAAACAATTATCTTGTTCATGTGTGTAACCATTCATGCACCACCTGCTGTACCTTTTCACAGAAGCCACACTGTTTTGGAACTTCCTACTCCACTTATACACTTGCTGGACTGACTGGCATGAGTCGCCATACTGGACCTTCATTCGCCGATGAATTTCTATAGGTTTCACCCCTTCACTGATCAAAAAACAGATAACAGAACGCTGCTCCTCTTTGGTCATTGCCAAAAGTGGGGCGGCCATCTTTAAACCGTCCTTATGGCCTCACCCTGTTCATCTACACTGAGATGTCATGTGCTTAACACTCTTTACATCCTTAATAACATTGACAGGTGACAAGACAATGGCCTGGTTATTGTAATTTCTATCACACTTGTAATGTTTTTATCTTAAGCTCCCTTGTATGTGGCCCAGTTTATGTGTTTGTATGTGACCACGGGGATGTTTGTACATGTTCAGGTGGATGTGTGAATACGTGGCCATGTGAATTTATGACCAGTTGGATGTGTGTGTGGCCTGTTGGCTAGGTGTGATTGTGACCAAGTGGATGTGTGCATTTGTGACTGTGTGAAACCTGGCCAAGTCGCTCTGTGTTTCCCAGGCCTGCTTGTGTGTGTAAGAACGTATATTATAACCTTGTTATCTCTTTATGACACAGCATACGTGTACGTGAATGAGTTTCTGCATGTGTACAAGACACAAAACCATATATATATGACTGTTAGAGTTGAATGACTGCATGTGTACGAGAGTAGATGAAAGGATGACTCAGTGTATGTGAATGAATGACTGTGTTCAGATGTATTACTTTGTGTGTACATGAAAGACTAATCCTGCATACATGAGTGGATGATACTATGGGCTCATGAACCATGTACATAAATTATGCTGTGTGTACATGACTGACTGAATATGTTCATGAATGGATTGTACTGGATGGCCGTATGTACAAGATATGTAAACTGTGTACATGAATACACCTGTGTCACTGCTCAAATGTTGAACCTGGTTGTCCTATATCTGTGACTCTCTCTATTCCATGTTTTCATTGTCATTGTCCCTACATCTGTGACCTTATCTCTCTATGTCTCTCAACTCCATGTTTTCCTCGTCATTGTCCCTACATCTGTGACTTTCTCTACTCCATGTTTTCCCTGTCATTTCACTACATCAGTGATTCTCTCTACTCCATGTTTTCCCTGTCATTATCCCTACATTTGTGACTCTCTCTACTCCATGATTTCCTTGTCATTGTCCCTACATCTGTGACTTTCTCTACGCCATGTTTTCTTTGTCATTGTCCCTACATCTGTGACTCTCTACTCCATGTTTTCCTTGTCATTGTCCCTACATCTGTGATTCTCTCTACTCCATGTTTTCCCTGTTATTGTCCCTACATCTGTGACTCTCTACTCCTTGTTTTCCTTGTCATTATCCCTACATCTATGACTCTCTCTCTCTCTCTCTCTCTCTCTCTCTCTCTCTCTCTCTCTCTCTCTCTCTCTCTCTCTCTCTCTCTCTCTCTCTCTCTCTCTCTCTCACTCTACTCCATGTTTTCCTTGTCATTATCCCTACATTTGTTACTCTCTCTACTCTGTGTTTTCCTTGTCATGATCCCTACATCTGTGACTCTCTCTACTCCATGTTTTCTGTGTCATTATCCCTACATCTGTGACTCTCTCTACTCCATGTTTTCTGTGTCATTATCCCTACATCTGTGACTCTCTCTCTACTCCATGTTTTTCCCATCATTATCCCTACATCTGTGACTGTCTACTCCATGTTTTTCCCATCATTATCCCTACGCCTGTGACTGTCTACTCCTTTTTTTCCCCATCATTATCCCTACATCTGTGACTCTCTCTACTCCATGTTTTCCCTGTCATTATCCCTATATGTGTGACTCTCTCTACTCCATGTTTTCCCTGTCATTATCCCTACATCTGTGGCTCTCTCTACTCCATGTTTTCCCTGTCATCCCCACATCTGTGAATCTCTACTCCATATTTTCCCTGTCATTATCCCTACATCTGTGACTCTCTCTACTCCATGTTTTCCTTGTCACTATTATTGTTTATCTCTTTTCTATCACACCCCCCCCCCCCCCAATCATCTGACAGTATTATGGATACATATGTTTGTTCTACATTTTATTTACATTTGTATATTTGTCAACATTTCTACAACCCTTGTTTAGTTTGTTTGCACTGTATATTTGTAGTCTTGGCCTTGTTTATGTCTGATATTTCTTGTGTACAATGCTGATATGTGGATGTGTGTTGTGGTTTTTTTTTTTTTTTTGCGCTTGGAAATGATTAACTTGCTGTTCTGCTTCATGGTTTGTTTATTTTTGTTGAATTTGATATCTGTTTATTTCGGCTGTGACAAAGATTATTTATTTCCAGTGATGTTGTGTGTGTGAGGGATATTATTGATATGCTCATGTGTGTGTGTGTGTGTGTGTGTGTAGGACAGTGCTATGGAATATATGACACTGCCGTGATGCTAGCATGTTGCCTGCAGGGCACTCTGTGACATGTTTAAACTCAATGGTATTGACTTTGATGGTTGAATAAATCTAATCAAATGTTGACTGTCTTCTAGCTGGCCATGTTGCAGATCTTACAGTTGGGTTGTCTTTGTTCACCCAGGTGTGTGTGTGTGTGTGTGTGTTTACATAGGAGATTATTCGCCTGATAGCCTGGTGTTCATGGGTTCAGTCCTTGTCACGCTGGATTGGATGACCCGGGCTCCCAGGTGAGTATCCAGAAACTATTGGGAAGTACAGGCAGCTAGTCTGAAACTGGCCGCTCCAGCCCTGAGTGCTGATTGTTCTATACGAATGTGGGGCCAGCATCATATGTTCAACATGTCTTCAGGCAGTGCATGCCACAGGGATCACCATTATCTCCGGTACTGTTCAACGCCTACACAGTGAGAATCACCAGTGAGCAGATCACTGGACCTGGCAGGACATTGTCATATGCCGATGATGTTTTAGTGTATCGTCAGGGTAAGGATAGAGAGCAGGTTGCTGTGGAACTACAAACCGAACTCAATCGCATAAGTACTTGGTGTGATGAAGCTGGGGCAATGGTCAACCCAACAAAGGCAACAGTGACTTGGTTCTCGTTGAATAATCATATTGTCAACACTCCAACACCAACTGTAAAGCTGTGTTCAGAGACGGTGGAAAGAACGCAGGCAATGAATTACCTGGGGATACGGTTTGATCGAAGCCTTGCTTATAATGAGCACATAGACCAGGTGATAACAAAGGCCAAGCGGGGTTTGGCTGCGATGCGGGTGATGGCGGCAGCAAACTGTGAGCAGCGCCATCTATGTCTTCTGTACGAGGGGCTGGTCATGTCTGTTTTGGAGTATGAAATGGCAATCCTGACTCTCAGCCGTAAGCAGACAGAAAGGATGGAAAGGATACAGAATGAAGCTATGCGCATTATTCTTGGATGTACAAGAGATACAGCATGCAGGGCGATGAGCTACTTTCTTGATTTTCCAACCATTGAAGACAGAATACAAGTTTGTAGAGCACGCGCCTACCTCAGAGTTAACGCAAACACACAACATCCACTGCATAGTGAAATTATGAAGGTGAAGGGCAGCAGGTTAAAAAGAGGACGGTCGTGGATGGGTCAAGCCGAAGACATTCTTTAACAGGTGTGTTCACTTGAGGACTTAGAACTTGGCGAGGAGTGGGTACAAGTGCCAACAGATTTCTGCACATCCTTTTAAGTTTGCATCCAACTAGATAGAAAATGCAAACAAGAAAATCCGGCTGCTGTGGAGGCTGAAGTACAAGCGTTGATTTTCGAGAATTCACTAGATGGTGATGCTGTCATCTACACAGATGGGTCGGCCGTCCGACATGTGAGAAGCTCATGGGCCTTTACGGCTCGGGCCGAAGGGAGAATTGTGAAGGAGGACTCTGGTGCTTTCACTGAAACCACAAGTAGCCTGACTATGGAAGTCATGACAGTAAGTAAAGCAATAACATGGCTCGAGACACAGACATTCACTAGGGCATGTTTCCTTAGCGACTCAATGAACATGATCAAGAGGATAGAGGAGGGGTCGATCCGAAGAGAATGGTTGCTGCCTCTGGAGCGGTCTCGGCTGGCAAAGATTAGTTTCATCTTCGTGCCAGGGCATGCGGGAGTACAAGGAAATGAGCGGGCTGACAAGCTCGCAGGTGAGGCTACTGTGGAGGGTGGACGCGCCATGGACCAGGGTGACATTCTGAATGCTCTACAAGAAGTAAGACTTTTGCGTGAACCAAGTGATGACTGTGAATCTACAACCATGGCCAGACTGCGAGAACAGCAAATTAAATGAGGGGTGGCCAAACAAGAACACTACGCAGGAAGCCAAAGAAGATTGATAAACCAACACAGAACTGGTGTCGTTAGCCGCTACACGCTGCGGGATTTGCTGAGGAGTGGATCCGAGCACTTATGGACTGAATGGTTCGATGTGCAATGAGGATGATCTGTCGACTAACTAACTAACTAACTAACATCAGGCAGATGGCAAGGAACCTTTACTTTCTATTTACATACAATGGAGGCACATCAGTGCCCATTGAGGGACATGACATCAATAACGTTAGATATTCTTCTTCTTCTGCGTTCATCTGGAGAGTTTTTTTCATATGTGATTGCATTTGTGCCTGTTTACAGCACAGCTGCGTTCTTGCGCCGTTAGGCCGACACATCTGACCTCTGCGGGCATTTGTTAACCTTCCCGGGAGTTTCTTAGGACGTTTGACTCTCACTGTTGTGGTGTTATACCTCATCCCAGCTAACCCATTTAGAACAGCCGAAGACATCCTGGTCAGCCCTCAAGGGAAGCCAGGGGCAGACCATGGGCATTTCCCGCCATCCAAGGAGGCTTCCATAATTGCAGAGCCGACACATAGCGCTCTGGTACTGGGCTCACCCAAGGAATCGTCATGCCCTGCACATGGCTGCTTAGCCTCACTTCCGAATATTGGGCCTTCCAGTCACCATAGGTTGTTCCTCTGGAAACCAGAAGATTGCAGTCTGCAAATGACATCCACACAGTGAGCTGTCGATTCTGACTTTCCATGTAATGGATTTGCTATCCAAGCAATATTCCATTTCGTGCCACTAGGACACTTTTTCCACCTTTGATGACGCCCACACAATGAGCTTATGATTCGAACTTTCCACGTAATGGATTTGCTAGCCAAGCAATATTCCATTTCATGCCTCTGGGACACTTGCTTCCGACATATATATGGTATGAAGTATGGCAGTCTAAGTACTTCTTCATGCACCTTTAGATGTCAATCTGAATGTAGTTAAAGTAAGCTGCGGTCACCTTGAGCTTGTTGATATCTCCATAGAGCTTGTCCTCAAATGAAGCAGGTGTGGGCCAAAATGTCTTCCTCTGTTCTGCATATATTGTGCACTCCTGCAGCAAATGGTTAGCTGTCATTTTACCAGTTCCACAATTACATTGATCGGTATCTCCTATCTTTAGTTTATTGAACAAGTGGTATTTCAGCCTGTTATGTCCTGTGCGGAGTCTGAAGATTGCCACTTGTTCACTTCGGTCGAGTTTGTAATTTGCATTATCTTTCTGGTGGCCTGGATGCTCTGATTCCCATTTGGTTCTATAAGTGCTTTTTATAAACCTTTTTGCCTCATTATAGGTTATGTCTATGTCAGGCTGTGGTAGTCGTATGCCCTTTTTTGCTAGTCTGTCAGCCTCTTCATTTCCACGTATACTGCAATGTGATGAGATCCACTATATTTTACAACTTTTTTGGTTTTCTAACATAGTCCATGGAGTGAAGTGCTGCTCTTAGGTCTGCTAGTTTTGCGCTGTTTTTGCTCTTCAGGATTGAGACAGTTGACTTTGCATCTGTGAAGATAGCTATTTGCTTCTCTTTGTTTTCCTCCATCAAGAGCATCTCTGCTGCAGTTTTCAAAGCCTCCACCTCCACTTTGAAGTTACTTGAAAATTTTCCAGTTGCCATTGACTGTGTTTTTTCACTCCATTTTTTTCAATTTAGAATTCCACCTCCTCCATTTTGTATTGAATTATTGGCTGATCCATCTGTATATGCATCGGTCCAATTGCTACTTGGATAATGTTCTTTTATGTAGTTTAGGGCTATTTTTCTTCTTTCTGTTTCATTCTGAGTGTTTTTTTTACTGAATACCAAGAATGTTTTCTACCATCTCAGGCAGTGCTGTCTCCAAGCTGGGAACTTGTGTGCATTGTAAACGGGTTTCTTCTCCTGCGTTCATCCGGAATTTCTTTTTTTCGGACGTGACTGCCTTGTGCCTGTTTACAGCAGAGCTGCGTTCTTGAGCCGTTAGGCCGACACATCTGATTTCTGCAGGCATTTGTTGCCCGGGTTAACCTTCCTGGGGGTTTCTTAGGACGTTTGACTCTCACTGTTGTGGTGTTATCACCCATCCCAGCTGTCCCATATAGAACAGCCAAAGACATCCTGGTCAGCCCTCAAGGAAAGGCAGGGGCAGACCAAGGGCATTCCCCGCCATCCATGGAGGCTTCCATACTTGCAGAGCCAACATACAGCGCTCTGGTACTGGGCTCACCCAAGGAATCGTCACGTCCAGCACATGGCTGCTTAGCCTCACTTCCGTATATTGGGCTCAGCATAGGTTGTTCTTCCGGAAACCAGAAGAATGCAGTCTGCAGATGACATCCACACAGTGAGCTTTCGATTCAGACTTTCCACGTAATGGATTTGCTATCCAAGCAATATTCCATTTCATGCCTCTGGGACGCTTTTGTAACCGACATACCTGTGGTATGAGGTGTGGCTGTCTAAATACTTCTTCATGCAGCTTTAAATGTCAACCTGAATGTAGTTGAAGTAAGATGCAGTCAACTTGAGCTTGTTGATATCTCCATAGAGCTTGTCCTCAAATGAAGCAGGTGTCCCCCTAACAACTATTCCAGAGCGAACTCCATGGAAAGATGAGCATAGACTATCATTACAAATCCAGACAAAAGTGAGAGGAATATTTGACAAGGAGGAACAGAACAGTGTGCAGCGCAGAACAGCCACTCTCAGCTTCCTTGATGAAGAATACCCACAGGACCTCTGGATCCGAGTCTACACAGATGGGTCAGCACAAAATGCTGTTCGAAATGGAGGAGCGGGAGTGTACATAGAATACCCAAATAATACCAGGGACACAGCTAGAGTACCGACAGGAAAGTACTGCCATAACTATGATGCTGAAATTGAGGCAATCAAGATAGCAACAGAGAAATTACTAAATACCAGCAATGGTACACAACCTGTGGTGCTATTGACAGATGCAAAATCAGTACTCGAGGCGCTCCTGTCTGGGAAATTGCCAGTACTAAGGACACTACTTTCTGAACTTAGCAGTCAGCATAAAGTCACCATACAGTGGATACCATCCCACTGTGGAGTACCCGGAAACGACAGAGCTGATCAATTGGCTAAGGAAGGAGCCAAAGAAGAACAGCCTGATGTGCCCGTTACATACCACCAAAAGAAAAGAATGATCAAATCAGTCAGAAAGCCACCAAAACCTGCTCAAGATGACTACCACGTTATGGATAGACCAGAACAAGTCATTATTCTGCGCCTCAGGACAGGGCACAATAGATTATGCAACCACATGTATACAAAATTAAAGATTGGTGAAACAGCCATGTGCACATGTGGATTGGCCTCGCAGACAGCAGAGCACATACTCCAAGACTGCCCAAAATATAACATATCTAGGCAAACCTTCTGGCCTAGAGAGACGACAGTGGAAGATAAACTCTATGGACCGCTGAGTGAACTGAAAAAGACAGTTCAGTTCATACAAGAGACAGCATTGTAGTTATAGACATATTTCAAGCGAACGAAAGAAGAAGAAGAAGCAGGTGTGGGCCAAAATATCTTTCTCTGTTCTGCATATAGTGGGCACTCCTGCAGAAAATGTTCAGCTGTCATTTTACCAGTTCCACAATTACATTGATCGGTATCTCCTATCTTTAGTTTATTGAACAAGTGGTATTTCAGCCTGTTATGTCCTGTGTGGAGTCTGAAGATTGCTACGTGTTTACTTCGGTCGAGTTTGTAATATGCATCATCTTTCTGGTGGCCTGGGTGATCTGATTCCCATTTGATTCTATCGGTGCTTTTTATAAACCTCTTTGTCTCATTATAGGTTATGTCTATGTCAGGCTGTGGTAGTCGTCCACCCTCTTTTGCTAGTCTGTCAGCCTCTTTATTTCCAGGTATACTGCAATGTGATGGGATCCACAGTATTGCAACATTTTTGGATTTCTGGCATAGACCATGGAGTGCTGCTCTTAGGTCAGCTAGTTCTGTGCTGTTTTTGCTCCTCAGTATTGAGACAGCTGACTTTGCATCTGTGAAGATAGCTATTTGCTTCTCTTTATTTTCCTCCATCAAGACCATTTCTGCTGCAGTTTTCAAAGCCTCTACCTCCGCTTTGAAGTTACTTGAAAACTTTCCAGTTGCCACTGACTGTGTTTTTTTTCGCTCCATTTTTTAAATTTAGGAGAATTCCTCCTCCATTTTCTATTGCATTTTTGGCTGATCCATCTGTATATGCATTGGTCCAATTGCTGCTTGGGTAATGTTCTTTTATGTAGTTTAGGGTTATTTCTCTTCTTTCGGTTTCATGCTGAGTGTTCTTTTTCTCAATACCAGGAATGTTTTCTATCATCTCAGGCAGTAGCTGCTGTCTCCAAGCTGGGAACTTGTCTGCATTGTAAATAGGTTTGATTGTTGATATGTTAAGTATGGGATCTGCCCTAATTTTTTGTTTTGCAGTTTCTACAAAGTTGCTACGCTTCAGTCTTCCCTTTCCAAAGCCATTAAACCTGTTATACATAGGGTGGTCTGTCAATCTTCTAAATTTTTCTCTTTTTGCTGGGCTCTGCTATCTCTTCTATCCTGCATTCTAGTTCATTAATAGGCGTTGTCTTCAGGCTTCCAGTTATGATTCGCATTCCTTGAATTTGGACTTTACTTATTTTGTTAAAGTTTGATTTAGCTGCTGTTGCCCAAGCTGCAATGCCATATTCCAGTACTGGCCTCACCCGTCCAGTATATAACTTCTTGAGAACTTTCTCATCTGCCCCCCCCCCCCCCACGTTGTACCAGCAAGCTTTTTCATGATTGCCATTCTTTGCCTTGCTCTTATTCGATTTTTCTCAACCTGTGTCTTCCATGTTGTCACGAAAATAAACTTGATGTTCGATCGATGACAAACAAGACCCGACATTAATCTATAAAAACAACCGACCCTTTGATGTTGTACAGACTGAGAAAAATACGTCGCGTCAAAATGTCTACACCTGGTCGGCGAATCTGTATGATGTGGGTTGTTCGAGAAACTAATAACAACGCCAAACGTCTGCCAAGGCGGTAGTAGCCTTTGAAGTGCTAGACGGAAAGTCTGGACAGACGCTGGATGGATTCTGTGATGTGGGGAATTCTCTGGCTCACAGACAGACTGAACTATTGATGTACGGGACAAAGAATTTCCCCAAATGAAAGCAAATTTGACGGCGGATTGACTCCAGTTAGTCTAGAACAGGAGGAGGAAACCAGATTCTGGACGGATCAGCGTCTAGACTTTTTGGTGACGTCACTCCAGCCCAATATAAAAAGCGTTGCGGTAAACAAGTGGAGTTAGTCGATCACGATTTCTGAAGTTTGGAAAGATCGGTGCAGTTTTCCGAGTTGTGTTCAATGAAAGAAACTAGGGTGTCAAATTGTTGATATTTATCGGCGGACATAGATCCAGTCTGTGATTGCCTAGTTTCAATTAGCAACCGGAATAGGCATATGGTAGGCTATTAATCATATGATTAGGAATAGAGTACAGTACTGTGCGGTGATATAATGTATTATAGGTGTGGTGATATAATGTATTATGATTAGTGATAGAATGTTCTATAAGTGCGGTGCTAGAAAGTATCATAGGAGCGCCGGCACTAGTATCCTATTGTGTGGCTTCAACTAGCTTGTGTGATATATCATTTTACTCAGGGAGTTGAGGACAATGTAGTGGGATAATAATTAGAGAGATTGAGGATGGTTGGGAGGGAGGAGAGGAATGTGAAATGGTAGGATCTTCCAGTAGGGCATCTGCTGGGTTTCTACCCGTTCCTTTATTCTTTCCTGGTGTTGCCATGTCTAAAATCGTGTGATGAGTTATTTGGCCGTTGAAAGAGATCGGATCTCTGTTATAGATCTGAGTGCTGCTATTGGCCTACACTCACCTAATTCCGGCCAGGATTGAGTTGCCCTCACCATAGTGTTCTCTATTCTACATGTTCCATTTACAGGTCCACGTAGGTGTGCTTTGATATTCAACAGTAAAGCTAGAACACATCTTAGAAGATGATGGCTCAGAATTTGAAGACAGAAGTTGCTGAGAGGCCGCTACATTGGGCTTATACCCAAGTTGGTTTGCGGGAACCTGGCTTCTGCTGAGCAGGACATGCTGATGAGATTTATGTTTAGCAAGTGATAGTTGTATCACTGAACAGTCAGAACATTGTATATATACACTACTGATACCAGGAACATTCATACAAATTTATAGAAATACCTAGAACATTCAGATTGTGGTGTTAATATGGGGAATCTTTAAATCCAGTGACACTAGATCCATTAAGATTTCCCCAGTAACAGTGACAATAGGGTTAGAATTCTCTGATTAACAATCAGTTAAATAACAGAGGAAATTCATACTGTGAATTAGATTGAAGACTCTCATTAGACAGTGTTTGCCATGGATGTCCAAACATCTGGATGCCTCGAGAGATAGCGGAGAAACTCTTCACGTGACCGGAGAAGCATCACCTTTGTGAGGTTGCTTGTCTGGAATACATGGTGCTAGTGTGTTCTCAGCACAGTGATGAGAATGACTATACTCCTGAACACTGATCTGAGTCTATATACACTTTAGAGTATACGTCACACATTCTACACCTTATACACACACACACTTCTCCTACATATACTCTTTGCTTTAATAAATTTCTTGATTTTATTTGTTGAGCTAGAGTTGTCTCGTATGTTATGTTGGGGAAGGATGAGAGGGGGCATGATCCAGGAGTGAGTAAGAGTGAGAAGAAGGTGTCTTCAGATTGAGGGAGTGTTGTGGACGGAGTCTGCTGGATATCCAGGATAGTGATATTGAATTAAAACAAATGTGGGTGTTGATTCCCCTCACTCCTGGGACGACACTAAAGTGGTAAAGAAGAACAAATAACTACTACGACATTCATTCTTTACACACGACACATGTCAGGCGACGATCAAAGGTGACTCCTAGATAGTTTGGATTTTCTTCATGGCGCAATATTTTTCTATTCAATACCAGCTTAGATTGCTGAGTTTTATTTGAGAGGGAGAACACCATGCATGTTGTTTTTTCCTCACTTATCTTCACTAGCCATGATTTTTGACCAGTCCTCTAGCGCTAATAAGGCTTGCTGTATTCTGCTGTACTAATATATTCTTCAGATGTCCATATGGTTAGGTCATCTGCAAAGAAGGATGTGTGTACTCTAGCTGGAAGATTTTCGGTGATGTCATTTATACATGCTTGGAATAATGTTTGCGAAATAACTCCTCCTTGGGGGACACCTTGCTCCAACAGCATCTTTTGGCTGGTTTGTCCTTGTACTTTTGTCCTGGCAGTTCTGTTCTCGAGGTAGTGGCTGATCCATTTGTACATTTTCCCACAAACATGCATTTTTTGCAGTTTTACTTTCAGTCCTTCCTTCCATACTTTATCAAATGCTTTTTCTATATCTATCCAGACTGCTAGTGTGTGCCTTTTCTCTTGGAAGGCATCCTCTATTTCCTGAGCTATATAGGTTATTTGATTTTCAGTGGATCTGTACTTTCTGAATCCTACTTGGTGTGGCGATAAGAGTTGGTTTTCTACCACATGCCGTGTAAACCTGCCATTGATAATGCGTTCCATTAATTTTCCTACACAGCTAAGTAGACCGATAGGTCGATAGCCATTTGGTTATTCCAGGTCTTTTCTTTTCTTTGGGACTGATATTAGTAGGGCTTCCTTCCATGCCCGTGGAACTACTCCTCTCTTCCAGCTATAATTTAGGACTGCTAGTAGTTTCTTTTTTGCCTTAGTGCCTTGTCCTATTAGCATTTCATTTGTGATTCCATCCTTTCCATGTGATTTCTTCTTTTTTAGGGTATTCATTGACTGTTCCATTTCTTCCATTTTCAGATTTGCCATCATATGTTCTGCTGCTGTCTCTGTGTTACTATGATGTGCCTGTTTATCTTTGATTGCTTTTTTCTGTTTGGTTGTAATATCAATGTGGATTGCACTAGCATAGTGTTCCATCAGTGCATTTGCAGCCTTTTTCCTGCAAGGAAGGCATTTCATTGTTTAATTGTTACTTGTTTGTTTCTGTGTCCTTCATTGTTCATGGCTTTCACTAGTTTCTATAGTTTATTTCCATCCCTGTCCTTTCAGGTTTTCTGTGTTTTTTTTCTCCTCCAAAAATCTCTTGTTGTTTGATTTACTGTTCTTCTATATTTTACGGAGATGGCTTTGAGAGAGATGTTCACTTCAGTTGTTTGTTCTCTCTCTGCTGTCTTCCTGACATCTTCAACTTTGTCCTCCAAAATTTGTAGTTCTTCAGTCCAATATGGTTTGTAATTTTTCCTCATTTCTCTTGGAATGGACTCAGTGGCCGCCTGTATTATTGCTTTGTTTAGACTTTCCACCATTTGTTTCATGTTGCCATGTAATGTATTTATGTTTTCACAATATTTGTCTGTTGATTTGGCAAATCTGTCCCAGTCAGCTTGTTTGTAATTCCAGCGAGGCAAAGGCTTTTGCTGCTGCATACTCCATATTCATTGCAAACTTGATTGGTCTGTGGTCACTAACCTGAAGCACATGGCGATTGATTTTGTGGCGGATGTCTACTGTGCAGAAAGATAAGTCTGGAGTAGAAGTGGTAAACAATCTTCTGGAGTAGAAGCTCTGTGTGTCATCCGCTTTGTTGAGTAGATGGAGATTTGAGTCTATTTCCCAGTCCTCCACTTCATCTCCTCTGTTGTCAGTATCTGGGTATCCCCATCTTTCTGAATGGCTATTAAAGTCTCCGACAATAATGCAGTTTGTGTCAGTTATTTTCATGTTTGAAAGTGTAAGTTCCTTACCTGCTGGGCTATACAGATTGTAGATGCTTATTTTCACATCCTTTATCATTATATCAACACCTATAATTTCCGTTTGGTTGTCAGAGATCACAGATACTTCGCTGCAAGGTATTGTATTTCGTGTAAGTATTAGAACTCCTCCTTTGTGTCCTTCGCGGTCGAAACGTGTGGCCTGATATCCTCTGACTGAGAATTTGCGATTGGCGTTGAGGTGTGTCTCTTGAATGCATGCCACATTTATTCTACCTTTATGAAGACGCTGTGTTAGGGAGACTTTCTTGTTGTAAACTCCTTCGGCATTCCACTGTAGTATGTTGAGTGTCCGGGGTATTTGGTCAATAGCTCTTAACCTACTCCTCTGAGCCTTGACTCCACAGCACAGGGGAAGGTGACCACCAGTAGTCATGGGTGGACCCCCTCGAGGCAGGGCACTATCACCGCCTGATGGGACTTCGAGGGATTAGCACCATAACGATTAATTTTGATTTGTGACATCATGAATTAAGTTACGTTGCATTGCTTTGTCAAGCCTGTGGTTCAGTACATCCGATTTCGACAAGCATTTTTTCGGGATGCTTTCCCTAGCCGTTGACTGTCCCCAGTCTACCTACAAGGCAGTAGGTTTTACGTTGCACTGCTTTGTCAAGCCTGTGGCTCAGTACATCCGATTTCGACAAGCATTTATTCGGGGTGCTTTCCCTAGCCTTTGACTGTCCCCAGTCTACCTACAAGGCAACAGGTTTGTGTGTCTCTTCGTCTGGTCCCTCTCTCTTGACCTGTCCGACATGGGTGGTCCTACCAGTAGCTGTGCTACCGTCGGCATAGCTCTTGGGGTCATTGGAACGCGCAAGCCCCTCTACCTCGTCACGGTGGACACACAGCAGAGGGGGACCTCCGAAGTGAAGCCTGTCCTCACCCTCCTCAGCATGCTTTCTGAGTCAGTTACAATCACAATGTGTGTATGTATCGTGTTCTCCATCCAGCGGAAAGCTGCACTGACCGCCTCCACCTCCATTCTTAAGCTAGATGCTTTTTCATTATACGCCAGGCTCTCCTGCACCAAACGTCGACCATTAGCTTTTGCTAAGAATCCCCAGGCACTTCTCCTACCTCTCAACACCGAACCATCCGTGTAGATAATCACATCACCCGAGAGAGCATTATCCTGAATTAGTTACGGGATTTCCAATTCCGTGGCCCCTGCTGGCCACTCCCTGCACTCCCTGCTCAATGTGATTATAACTCTGCACAAGTCTGCTGCTCCGCTGGCACTCTGACCACTCCTCTCCTCGCCTGATGTTCTCCAAGGGGCATACATGTCTGATCGTATCCTCCGCTTGAGCCATCCATGATTTCCCTCTTATCAGTCTCTGACCCTTAACTTCGACCAGCGCCTCGTGCAACGGGTGATCTGTCTGCAGCTACTCTGAGGTATGCCTTCGCCTGCATCACCTTGAGCCTACCAGCAACAGTCGGCAGACCAAGGATGTAACGCATACACACAACTGGGGTGTCTCTGGTGCATCCCAGAATGACCCGCATAGCTTCGTTCTGTATGCGCTCTAATTTCAGCAGCTGACTCTTTGAGACAGTGAGCAGTCCTAGTCCATAATCAATTACTGAGAGGATCAAGTGCTGGTATAGTGTGAAGAGCATTCTGTGTCCATTGCAGCCATAGTTTTAAGTGCATTGAGTACCTTTTGAGATCTTGTCACAACCGTCTTTACATGGTCCTTGAAGGACAGACTCCTGTCAAATGTGATTCCCAGATACTTCAGTTTGTTCTCTCTGTTGACGCTTCTGCCGTCTATCGTGAGGCTGCAAATGTACTCATGGAACACTATGCCAGTGCAAACCACATTGATTTTACAATCGAACAGAAGAAAGCAATCAAAGATAAACAGACACATCATAATAATACAGAGACAGCAGCAGAATATATGATGGCAAATCTGAAAATGGAAGAAATGGAACAGGCAATGGATACCCTAAAGAAGAAGAAATCACCAGGAAAGGATGGAATCACAAATGAAATGCTAATAGGAATAGGTACTAAAGCAAAAAAGAAACCACTAGCAGTCCTAAATTACAGCTAGAAGAGAAGAATAGTCCCACAGGCATGGAAGGAAGCTATACTAATATCAGTCCCAAAGTAAGGAAAAGACCTGGAATAACCAAATGGCTATCGACCTATCAGTCTACTTAGCTGTGTAGGAAAATGAATGGAACGCATTATCAATGGCAGTCTAACACGGCATCTGGAAGAAAACCAACTCTTAACACAACACCAAACAAGATTCGTGGGGCTGGTCTGGTTCGCTAGATCAGTTCCGCGTCTAGCGTTCGTTGTCTCGGATGGCTGTGTGAGGTGCACCAAAATGGGATCTTCCCAGCCAACGTAAGTTAGCGAGGCAGGCGTTTCAAGAATGTAACCACATCGTGCAGCCAGGGTCGTGGTTTGAGCGGGCAAAAGAGCAAAATTTGTACGACCGTTCGACAAAGTCTCGATAAGCGCCCACTCTCTCTCTCTCGATGAGTAGTGGGCCTGCAGTCAGTAAGCTGGTATAGCTGCTTTTTTTTCGGTCAGTCCTGCCGGCGTAGCTTGAAAGCTCGTCGGTAGGCGTCCAGTGGTTTTGCATGTATCACCTTGTACCGGGAGGGCGCGCTTTAGCGATGCTACTCTTGGCTTGCGTGTGCGTGAATAGTCCGTCTGTCCGATAGATATCTGGTTGATCCTGCCAGTAGTCATATGCGAAAATAAGAGGAGAGCCGGCTCCTCGACTGAGTGCACGCCGTGAACGGGGTACGAGAAACGGTGACAAAAATGGAGGGGACTAGGCAGTGGCTGGGGAAGTGGCTGAGTCCCCACGACCACATGTACCTTAGGGGCGGGTACAGGCTGCACGGACTTTCCCCACTGGAGGGGGAGAGGCCAGAGAGCGGACAAGGTATATCAGCTAAAAATGGAAAAGCGTAACATCAAATAAAATCAGGGATAACTAAAAATGTGACCGAACGTCTCCACAGCAGGGGAAAGACGCCCAGGAGTCATGACCTGGGCGGGGCCCGTCCTCGCAGACGTCCGATAATCTGTAACCACACTCATGGAGTGAGTGTAGTCAAAGGTGGAAAATTGTCTCCTTGACACGAAATGGAACGCCTGTCTTGCGAATCCATTACGTGGCAGCCCGAAGCGAAAGCTTGCTGTGTGGAAGCCGAAACAAGAGTCTCGAAACCCGAGGAAGGTTAACCTCATTAAAAAATGCCCGCCGGAAGTGTCGTCCTACGGGTGGCAAACTAAAAATTGACACTACGCAATTACGTCCGAGTGAAATGTCTCGTCCGAATGTCTCTCGTGCTAGGAACAGCTCTGACTACCTAGTTTCTGAATGCCGCTCTTGTTCGGAACAGCTCTGACTAGGTAGTTTTCCGAATGTCTGTCGTGCCTGGAACAGCTCTGACGGGCGCAACGACAAGCACATGTCCGAAAACTCGCTGAGTGGATGCCGTCTGCAAACCTGTCTGGTTTGTGCGGGAATGGCCCGGGGTAAACGAAATTACCAATATATTGAAGTGAGGATTTAAAGCAGCCATGAGCAGGACGTGACGATTTCCCTCGGTGAGCCCAGATCCAGGGCGTTATGTGTCGGCCCTGCAACTATGGAAGCAACCTTGGATAGCGGAAAATGCTATGGACTGTCCCTGCCTTCCTTTGAGGGATGACCGTTGTCTTCGACCGTTCCAACTTGGCCAGCAAGGTTGTAGATGGCACCACAAAAGTGAGAGTCTCCCAGGAATGCTACCTGGTAAAAAAAAACACGCTAAAGTCGATGTGTTGGCCTACGGGTTTCGGCCCAAGGGCGCATAACAGACACACCGCAATCACATCTGAAAAAACACTCCGGATGAACGAAAAGAAGAAGAAACAAGATTCAGAAAGTACAGATCCACTAAAGATCAAATAACCTATATGGTTAAGGAAATAGAGGATGCCTTCCAAGAGAAAAGGCACACACTTGCGGTCTGGATAGATTTAGAAAAACCATTTGATAAAGTATGGAAGGAAGGACTGAAAGTAAAACTGCAAAAAGTGCATGTTTATGGGAAAATGTACAAATGGATCAGCCACTACCTTGAGAACAGAACTGCCAGGACAAAAGTACAAGGACAAACCAGCAAAAAGATGCTGCTGGAGCAAGGTGTCCCCCAAGAAGGAGTTCTTCACCAACATTATTCCTAGCATACATAAATGACATCATGAAAAATTTTCCAGCCAGAGTACACACATCCTCCTTTGCAGATGACTCGGCCATATGGACATCTGAAGAATATATTAGTACAGCTAACAGCAGAATGCAGCAAGCCTTATTAGCGCTAGAGGACCGGTCAAAATCATGCCTAGTGAAGATAAGTGAGGAGAAAACAACATGCACAGTGTCCTCCCTCTCAGATAAAACTCAGCACCCTAAGCTGGTATTAAATGGGAAAATATTGCGCCATGAAGAAAATCCAAATTATCTAGGAGTTACCTTTGATCGTCGCCTGACATGGAAGACACAGGTTGAGAAAAATTGAACAAGAGCAAGGCAAAGAATAACAATCATGAAAAGGCTTGCTGGTACAATATGGGGAGCAGATGAGAAAGTTATACACTGGACGAGTCCAAAATCAATGAATGCGGATCATAACTGGAAGTCTGAAGACAACTCCTATTAACGAACTAGAAAATATCACGTTCGTATATCAATGCAGGATAGAAGAGATAGTAGAACTCAGCAACAAGCAGAAAAATTTAGAAGATTTACAGACCACCTTATGTATAAAAGATTTAATGGTTTTGGAAAGGGAAGACTGAAGCGTAGCAACTTAGTAGAAACCGCAAAGCGAAAGATTGGGGCAGATCCTATACTTAACATATCAACAATCAAACCCATTTACAATGCACACAAGTTCCCAGCTTGGAGACAGCAGCAACTGCCTGAGATGATAGAAAGCATTCCTGGTATTGAGAACAAGAACACTCAGAATGAAACAGAAAGAAGAAAAATAGCCCTAAACTACATAAAAGAACATTACCCAAGCACGAATTGGACCCATGCATCAGATGGATCAGCTCCCCCCCCCCCCCCGCCCCGATGTGTCTACACCTTGTCGCGGTGGGGGTGGGGGAGGGCCTTGCGTGTCCCATTGACCCCATGTGCTGTGTCGATGGATCTTCTTCTTCTTCGTTCATCCGGAGTTTTTTTTTTCGGACGTGATTGCGTTGTGCCTGTTTAAAGCAGAGCTGCGTTCTTGCGCCGTTAGGCCGACACATCCGACTTCTGCGGGCATTTGTTGACCGGGTTAACCTTCCCGGGGGGTTTCTTAGGACGTTAGACTCTCACTGTTGTGATGTTATCTCCCATCCCAGCTGGCCCATATAGAACAGCCAAAGGCATCCTGGTCAGCCCTCAAGGGAAGGCAGGGGCAGACCATGGGCATTCCCCGCCATCCAAGGAGGCTTCCATAATTGCAGAGCCAACACACAGCGCTCTGGTACTGGGCTCACCCAAGGAATCGTCACGTCCTGCACATGGCTGCTTAGCCTCACTTCCGTATATTGGGCCTTCCGTTCACCATAGGCTGTTCTTCCAGAAGCCAGAAGAATGCAGTGTGCAGATGACATCCACACAGTGAGCTTTCGATTCGGACTTTCCATGTAATGGATTTGCTATCCAAGCAATATTCCATTGTGTGCCACTAGGACACTTTTTCCACCTTTTATGAAGCCCACACAGTGAGCTTTCGATTCGGACTTTCCACATAATGGATTTGCTATCCAAGCAATATTCCATTTCATGCCTCTGGGAGGCTTGTGTAACCGACATGCCTGTGGTATGGAGTGTGGCAGTCTAAATACTTCATGTACATTTAAATGTTAACCTGAATACAGTTAAAGTAAGCTGCAGTCGACTTGAGCTTGTTGATATCTCCATAGAGCTTGTCCTCGAATGAAGCAGGTGTGGGCCAAAATATCTTTCTCTGTTCTGCATATATTGGGCACTCTTGCAGCAAATGTTTAGCTGTCATTTTACCAGTTCCACAATTACATTCATCTGTATCTCCTATCTTTAGTTTGTTGAACAAGTGGTATTTCAGCCTGTTATGTCCTGTGCGGAGTCTGAAGATTGCTACTTGTTCTCTTCGGTCGAGTTTGTAATATGCATCATCCTTCTGGTGGCCTGGATGCTTTGATTCCCATTTGTTTCTATAAGTGCTTTTTATCAACCTCTTTGCCTCATTATAGGTTATAGGCGGACGACTACCACAGCCTGACATAGACATAACCTATAATGAGGCAAAGAGGTTGATAAAAAGCACTTATAGAAACAAATGGGAATCAAAGCATCCAGGCCACCAGAAGGATGATGCATATTACAAACTCGACCGAAGAGAACAAGTAGCAATCTTCAGACTCCGCACAGGACATAACAGGCTGAAATACCACTTGTTCAACAAACTAAAGATAGGAGATACAGATGAATGTAATTGTGGAACTGGTAAAATGACAGCTAAACATTTGCTGCAAGAGTGCCCAATATATGCAGAACAGAGAAAGATATTTTGGCCCACACCTGCTTCATTCGAGGACAAGCTCTATGGAGATATCAACAAGCTCAAGTCGACTGCAGCTTACTTTAACTGTATTCAGGTTAACATTTAAATGTACATGAAGTATTTAGACTGCCACACTCCATACCACAGGCATGTCGGTTACACAAGCCTCCCAGAGGCATGAAATGGAATATTGCTTGGATAGCAAATCCATTATGTGGAAAGTCCGAATCGAAAGCTCACTGTGTGGGCTTCATAAAAGGTGGAAAAAGTGTCCTAGTGGCACACAATGGAATATTGCTTGGATAGCAAATCCATTACGTGGAAAGTCCGAATCGAAAGCTCACTGTGTGGATGTCATCTGCACACTGCATTCTTCTGGCTTCTGGAAGAACAGCCTATGGTGAACGGAAGGCCCAATATACGGAAGTGAGGCTAAGCAGCCATGTGCAGGACGTGACGATTCCTTGGGTGAGCCCAGTACCAGAGCGCTGTGTGTTGGCTCTGCAATTATGGAAGCCTCCTTGGATGGCGGGGAATGCCCATGGTCTGCCCCTGCCTTCCCTTGAGGGCTGACCAGGATGCCTTTGGCTGTTCTATATGGGCCAGCTGGGATGGGAGATAACATCACAACAGTGAGAGTCTAACGTCCTAAGAAACCCCCCGGGAAGGTTAACCCGGTCAACAAATGCCCGCAGAAGTCGGATGTGTCGGCCTAACGGCGCAAGAACGCAGCTCTGCTTTAAACAGGCACAACGCAATCACGTCCGAAAAAAAAAACTCCGGATGAACGAAGAAGAAGAAGATCCATCGACACAGCACATGGGGTCAATGGGACACGCAAGGCCCTCCCCCACCCCCACCGCGACAAGGTGTAGACACATCGGGGCGGGGGGGGGGGGAGCTGATCCATCTGATGCATGGGTCCAATTCGTGCTTGGGTAATGTTCTTTTATGTAGTTTAGGGCTATTTTTCTTCTTTCTGTTTCATTCTGAGTGTTCTTGTTCTCAATACCAGGAATGCTTTCTATCATCTCAGGCAGTTGCTGCTGTCTCCAAGCTGGGAACTTGTGTGCATTGTAAATGGGTTTGATTGTTGATATGTTAAGTATAGGATCTGCCCCAATCTTTCGCTTTGCGGTTTCTACTAAGTTGCTACGCTTCAGTCTTCCCTTTCCAAAACCATTAAATCTTTTATACATAAGGTGGTCTGTAAATCTTCTAAATTTTTCTGCTTGTTGCTGAGTTCTACTATCTCTTCTATCCTGCATTGATATACGAACGTGATATTTTCTAGTTCGTTAATAGGAGTTGTCTTCAGACTTCCAGTTATGATCCGCATTCATTGATTTTGGACTCGTCCAGTGTATAACTTTCTCATCTGCTCCCCATATTGTACCAGCAAGCCTTTTCATGATTGTTATTCTTTGCCTTGCTCTTGTTCAATTTTTCTCAACCTGTGTCTTCCATGTCAGGCGACGATCAAAGGTAACTCCTAGATAATTTGGATTTTCTTCATGGCGCAATATTTTCCCATTTAATACCAGCTTAGGGTGCTGAGTTTTATCTGAGAGGGAGGACACTGTGCATGTTGTTTTCTCCTCACTTATCTTCACTAGGCATGATTTTGACCGGTCCTCTAGCGCTAATAAGGCTTGCTGCATTCTGCTGTTAGCTGTACTAATATATTCTTCAGATGTCCATATGGCCGAGTCATCTGCAAAGGAGGATGTGTGTACTCTGGCTGGAAAATTTTTCATGATGTCATTTATGTATGCTAGGAATAATGTTGGTGAAGAACTCCTTCTTGGGGGACACCTTGCTCCAACAGCATCTTTTTGCTGGTTTGTCCTTGTACTTTTGTCCTGGCAGTTCTGTTCTCAAGGTAGTGGCTGATCCATTTGTACATTTTCCCATAAACATGCACTTTTTGCAGTTTTACTTTCAGTCCTTCCTTCCATACTTTATCAAATGGTTTTTCTAAATCTATCCAGACCGCAAGTGTGTGCCTTTTCTCTTGGAAGGCATCCTCTATTTCCTTAACCATATAGGTTATTTGATCTTTAGTGGATCTGTACTTTCTGGAGTGGAACAGGCAATGAATACCCTAAAAAAGAAGACATCACCAGGAAAGGATGGAATCACAAATGAAATGCTAATAGGACTAGGCACTAAGGCAAAAAAGAAACTACTAGCAGTCCTAAATTACAGCTGGAAGAGGGGAATAGTCCCACAGGCATGGAAGGAAGCTATACTAATACCAGTCCCAAAGAAAGGAAAAGACCTGGAAGAACCAAATGGCTATCGACCTATCAGTCTTCTTAGCTGTGTAGGAAAATTAATGGAACGCATTATCAATGGCAGGCTAACATGGCATCTGGAAGAAAACCAACTCTTAACACCTCACCAAGCAGGATTCAGAAAGTACAGATCCACTGAAGATCAAATAACCTATATAGCTCAGGAAATAGAGGATGCCTTCCAAGAGAAAAAGCACACACTAGCGGTCTGGATAGATTTAGAAAAAGCATTTGATAAAGTATGGAAGGAAGGACTGAAAGTAAAACTGCAAAAAATGCATGTTTGTGGGAAAATGTACAAATGAATCAGCCACTACCTTGAGAACAGAACTGCCAGGACAAAAGTACAAGGACAAACCAGCAAAATGATGCTATTGGAGCAAGGTGTCCCCCAAGGAGGAGTTCTCTCACCAACATTATTCCTAGCATATATAAACGACATCACGGAAAATTTTCCAGCCAGAGTACACACATCATCCTTTGCAGATGACCTAGCCATATGGACATCTGAAGAATATATTAGTACAGCTAACAGCAGAATACAGCAAGCCCTATTAGCGCTAGAGGACTGGTCAAAATCATGGCTAGTGAAGATAAGTGAGGAGAAAACAACATGCACAGTGTTCTCCCTCTCAACTAAAACTCAGCAACCTAAGCTGGTATTGAATGGAAAAATAATACGCCATGAAGAAAATCCAAACTATCTAGGAGTCACCTTTGATCGTCGCCTGACATGGAAGACACAGGTTGAGAAAAATCGAACAAGAGCAAGGCAAAGAATGGCAATCATGAAAAAGCTTGCTGGTACAACGTGGGGAGCAGATGAGAAAGTTCTCAAGAAGTTATATACTGGACGGGTGAGGCCAGTACTGGAATATGGCATTGCAGCTTGGGCAACAGCAGCTAAGTCAAACTTTAACAAAATAAGTAGAGTCCAAAATCAAGGAATGCGAATCATAACTGGAAGCCTGAAGACAACGCCTATTAATGAATTAGAAAAGATCACTTGTTTACAACCAATGCAGGATAGAAGAGATAGCAGAGCCCAGCAACAAGCTGAAAAATTTAGAAGATTGACAGACCACCCTATGTATAAAAGGTTTAGTGGTTTTGGAAAGGGAAGACTGAAGCGTAGCAACTTTGTAGAAACTGCAAAACGAAAGATTAGGGCAGATCCCATACTTAACATATCAACAGTCAAACCCATTTACAATGCAGACAAGTTCCCAGCTTGGAGACAGCAGCTACTGCCTGAGATGATAGAAAACATTCCTGGTATTGAGAAAAAGAACACTCAGCATGAAACCGAAAGAAGAGAAATAACCCTAAACTACATAAAAGAACATTACCCAAGCAGCAATTGGACCCATGCATATACAGATGGATCAGCCAAAAATTCAGTAGAGAATGGAGGAGGAGGAATTCTCCTAAATTTAAAAAATGGATGAAAAAAACCACATTCAGTGGCAACTGGAAAGTTCTCAAGTAACTTCAAAGCGGAGGTAGAGGCTCTGAAAACTGCAGCAGAAATGCTCTTGATGGAGGAAAATAAAGAGACGCAAATAGCTATCTTCACAGATGCAAAGTCAGCTGTCTCAATACTGAAGAGCAAAAACAGCACAGAACTAGCTGACCTAAGAGCAGCACTCCATGGTCTATGCCAGAAATCCAAAAAAGTTATAATACAGTGGATCCCATCACATTGCAGTATACCTGGTATAACATGTTGTTTTCTCCTCACTTATCTTCACTAGCCATGATTTTGACCAGTCCTCTAGCGCTAATAGGGCTTGCTGTATTCTGCTGTTAGCTGTACTAATATATTCTTCAGATGTCCATATGGCTAGGTCATCTGCAAAGGATGATGTGTGTACTCTGGCTGGAAAATTTTCCGTGATGTCGTTTATATATGCTAGGAATAATGTTGGTGAGAGAACTCCTCCTTGGGGGACACCTTGCTCCAATAGCATCATTTAGCTGGTTTGTCCTTGTACTTTTGTCCTGGCAGTTCTGTTCTCAAGGTAGTGGCTGATCCATTTGTACATTTTCCCACAAACATGCATTTTTTGCAGTTTTACTTTCAGTCCTTCCTTCCATACTTTATCAAATGCTTTTCTAAATCTATCCAGACCGCTAGTGTGTGCTTTTTCTCTTGGAAGGCATCCTCTATTTCCTGAGCTATATAGGTTATTTGATCTTCAGTGGATCTGTACTTTCTGAATCCTGCTTGGTGAGGTGTTAAGAGTTGGTTTTCTTCCAGATGCCATGTTAGCCTGCCATTGATAATGCGTTCCATTAATTTTCCTACACAGCTAAGAAGACTGATGGGTCGATAGCCATTTGGTTCTTCCAGGTCTTTTCCTTTCTTTGGGACTGGTATTAGTATAGCTTCCTTCCATGCCTGTGGGACTATTCCCCTCTTCCAGCTGTAATTTAGGACTGCTAGTAGTTTCTTTTTTGCCTTAGTGCCTAGTCCTATTAGCATTTCATTTGTGATTCCATCCATTCCTGGTGATGTCTTCTTTTTTAGGGTATTCATTGCCTGTTCCATTTCTTCCATTGTTAGATTTGCCATCATATATTCTGCTGCTGTCTCTGTATATCTATGATGTATCTGTTTATCTTTGATTGCTTTCTTCTGCTCGGCTGTAATATCAATGTGGTTTGCACTGGCATAGTGTTCCATTAGTGCATTTGCAGCCTTTTTTCCTGTAAGCAAGGCATTTCCTTGTTTAATTGTTATTTGTTTGTTTCTAGGTCCTTCATTGTTCATGGCTTTCACTAGTTTCCATAGTTTGTTTCCATCCCTATCAAAATTCAGGTTTTCTGTTTTTTTCCTCCAACAATCTCTTGTTGTTTGATTTACTGTTCTTTTATATTTTGCTGAGATGGCTTTGAGAGAGATGTTCGCTTCAGTTGTTTGTTCTCTCTCTGCGGTCTTCCTAGCATCTTCAACTTTGTCCTCCAAAATGTGTAGTTCTTCAGTCCAGTATGGTTTGTAATTTTTCCTCGCTCCTCTTGGAATAGACTCAGTGTCCGCCTGTATTATTGCTCTGTTTAGACTTTCCACCATTTGCTTCATGTTGCCATATCGTGTATTTATGTTTTCACAATATTTGTCTGTTAGTATGGCAAATCTGTCCCAATCTGCTCGTTTGTAATTCCAACGGGGCAAAGGCTTTTGCTCCTGTGGAACATACTCCATATTTATTACAAGCTTGATTGGTCTGTGGTCACTACCTGCTAATTGGTCAAGCACATGGCGATCGATTTTGTGGAGGATGTCTCCTGTGCAGAAAGCTAAGTCTGGAGTAGAAGTGGTAATCCATCTTCTGGAGTAGAAGCTCGGTGTGTCATCCGCTTTGTTGAGTAGATGGAGATTTGAGTCTATTTCCCAGTCCTCCACTTCATCTCCTCTTTTGTCAGTATCTGGGTATCCCCATCTTTCTGAATTTCTATTAAAGTCTCCGGCAACAATGCAATTTGTGTCAGTTATTTCCATGTTTGAGAGTGTAAGATCCTTATCTGCCGGGCTATACAGATTGTAAATTCTTATTTTCACGTCCTTTATCATTATATCAACACCTATAATTTCCGTTTGGTTGTCCGAGATCACAGATACTTCGCTGCAAGGTATTGTATTTCGTGTAAGTATTACAACTCCTCCTTTGTGTCCTTCGCGGTCGAAACGTGTGGCCTGATATCCCTCGACTGAAAATGTGCGATTGGCGTTGAGGTGTGTCTCTTGAATGCATGCCACATCTATTCTATCTTTATGAAGACGCTGTGTTAGGGAGGCTTTCTTGTTATAAACTCCTTCTGCATTCCATTGTAGTATGTTGAGTGTCCGGGGTGTTTGGTCAATAGCTCTTAACCTACTCCTCTGTGCCTTGACTCCACAGCACAGGGGAAGGTGACCACCAGTAGTCATGGGTGGACCCCCTCGAGGCAGGGGGCCCGGCACTATCACCGCCTGATGGGACTTCACGGGATTAGCACCATAACGATTAATTTTCATCTGTGGCATCATGAAATGATAAAGTTACGTTGCACTTCTTTGTCAAGCCTGTGGCTCAGTACATCCGATTTCGACAAGCATTTGTTCGGGATGCTTTCCCTAGCCTTTGACTGTCCCCAGTCTACCTACAAGGCAGCAGGTTTGTACGTCGCTTCGTCTGGTCCCTCTCCCTTGACCTGTCCGACATGGGTGACCCTACCAGTAGCTGTGCTACCGTCGGCATAGCTCTTGGGGTCAGTGGAACGCTCAAGCCCCTCTACTTCGTCAAGGTGGACTCACGGCAGAGGGGGTGTCGATGGATCAAAAACTACATATCGGACAGCTTATGGGATAGGGGCCAGACTAAGCGAGACACAACCTGCTGCTCTGCGGGTAGACTGAGGATAGCAGTCAAAAGTTTACATCAGGCGCACGAAGGCAGAAGTTCTTGGTCCGGACACAAGCACTAAGGCTCTCAGCTGGGGGATAAGGCTGAACGCCTCTAAGCAATTAATCCTAGGACCTGAGAGCCGGGCCGATACAACCCTACCGAAAAATGGAGGTGAGATGCTGAGCACGCTACATGCTTAGTTCGGATACTTCTCTGGGGGATATGAGGGATCCTCGGATGAGAGGGCCTGGGCGTTTTTCGCTCACTGAAAAACGAAGGTAAGGTGCTGAGCCGGCAGCACTTGTAGCCTACCTCGTGAGCGATTACTATAGGTAGAAAAGCGCCAGTCGCAGGAAATGGTTACGAAAAATGTCTGTATCTATGCTCACATAGAGTAGTCAAAAGTGGAAAAACGACTGAATAACACGAAATAGAACGCTTGGCTAGCGAATCCATTGCGTGGTCCGAAGTCAGAAGCGAATGCTTACCTAGTGGATGTCGTCCGCAGACTGTCCGTTCCTGGTTTGTGCTTGAGCGACCAGTGGCAAGCGAAATGCCCAATACATGGAAGTGAGGAATCAAAGCAGCCACGAGCAGGACGTGGCAATTCCTTGGGTGAGCCCAGTCTCAGAGCAGTATGTGTCGGCTCTGCAATAATGGAAGCCTCCTTGGATAGTAGGGAACGCCTATGGTCTGCCCCTGCCTTCCCTTGAGGGTTGACCGTGATGTCTTTGACCGTTCTATCTTGACCAGCTGAGATGTGGGCGACATCACAACAATAAGTCTAACGTGCCTCGAAACCCGAGGAAGGCTAACCTCATTAAAAATGCCTGCCGAAGTCGGAAGTGCCGTTCTACGGGTGGCAAAATAAAAATTGGCACTACGCATTTACGTCCGAGTGAAATGTCTCGTCCGAATGTCTCTTGTGTTAGGAACAGCTCTGACTACCTAGTTTCCGAATGCCGCTCTTGTTCGGAACAGCTCTGACTAGATAGTTTTCCGAATGTCCGTCGTGCCTGGAAAAGCTCTGACGGGCACAACGACAAGCACATGTCCGAATCGAAAACTCGCTGAGTAGATACCGTCTGCAGACCTGTCTGGTTTGTGCGGGAAAGGCCCGGGGTGAACGAAATGCCCAATATATTGAAGTGAGGAATTAAAGCAGCCATGAGCAGGACGTGACGATTCCCTCAGTGAGCCCAGCATCAGTGCGCTATGTGTCGGCTCTGCGATTATGGAAGCCACGCTGGATGGCGGAAAATGCCATGGACTGCCCCTGCCTTCCTTTGAGGGATGACCGTGAAGTCTTCGACTTGACCAGCTGGGATGTGGACGGTACCACAAAAGTGAGAGTCTCCCAGTAATGCTAACCTGGTTAAAATTGCACGCTAAAAGTCGGATGTGTTGGCCTAAGGGTTTCGACCCAAGGGTGCCTAACTGGACACACCGCAATCACATCTGAAAAAACACTACGGATGAACGCAAAGAAGAAGAAGAAGATGGATCAGGCAAAACAAAAATTCAATAGAAAATGGAGGAGGAGGAATTCTCCTAAATTTAAAAAATGGAGAGGAAAAAAAAACAGTCAGTGGCAACTGGAAAATTTTCAAGTACCTTCAAAGCTGAGGTAGAGGCTTTGAAAACTGCAGCAGAAATGCTCTTGATGGAGGAAAATAAAGAGAAGCAAATAGCTATCTTCACAGAGGCAAAGTCGGCTGTCTCAATACCGAAGAGCAAAAACAGCACAGAACTAGCTGACCTAAGAACAGCACTCCATGGACTATGTCAGAAAACCAAACAAGTTGTAACACAGTGGATCCCATCACATTGCAGTATACCTGGAAATGAAGAGGCTGACAGACTAGCAAACGAGGGCGGAAGACTATCACAGCCTGAAATAGGCATGACCTATAAAGAGGCAAAGAGGTTTATAAAAAGCACTTATAGAACCAAATGGGAATCAGAGCATCCAGGCCACCAGAAAGATGATGCATTTTACAAACTCGACCGAAGTGGGCAAGTGGCAATCTTCAGACTCCGCACAGGACATAACAGGCTGAAATACCACTTGTTCAACAAACTAAAGATAGGAGATACAGATGAATGTAATTGTGGAACTGGTAAAATGACAGCTAAACATTTGCTGCAGGAGTGCCCAATATATGCAGAGCAGAGAAAGATATTTTGGCCACGCCTGCTTCATTTGAGGACAAGCTCTATGGAGATATCAACAAGCTCAAGTTGACCGCAGCTTACTTTAACTACATTCAGGTTGACATCTAAAGGTGCATGAAGAAGTACTTAGATTGCCACACTTCATACCACAGGTATGTCGGTAGCAAAAGCATCCCAGAGGCATGAAATTGAATATTCCTTGGCTAGCAAATCAATTACGTGGAAAGTCCGAATCAAAAGCTCATTGTGTCGGTGTCATCAAAGGTGGAAAAAGTGTCCCAGTGACTCGAAATGGAATATTGCTTGGATAGCAAATCCATTACGTGGAAAGTCCGAATCGAAAGCTCACTGTGTGGGTGTCATCTGCAGACTACATTCTTCTGGTTTCCCGAGGAACAGCCTGTGGTGACTGGAGGGCACGGAAGTGAGGCTAAGCAGCCATGTGCAGGACGTGACTATTCCTTGGGTGAGCTCAATACCAGAGCGCTATGTGTCGGCTCTGCAATTATGGAAGCCTCCTTGGATGGCTGGGAATGCCCATGGTCTGCCCCTGCCTTCCCTTGGGGGTTGACCAGGATGTCTTCAGCTGCTCTAAATGGGCCAGCTGAGATGGGGGATAACACCACAATAGTGACAGTCAAACGTCATAAGAAACCCCCGGGAAGGTTAACCCGGTCAACAAATGCCGGCTGAAATCGGATGTGTCGGCCTAACGGCGCAAGAACGCAGCTCTGCTATGAACAGGCACAACGCAATAACGTCCGAAAAAGAAAAAAAAACTCCAGATGAACGAAGAAGAAGAAGAAGAAGAAGAAGAAGAAGAAGAAGAAGAAGAAGAAGAAGAAGAAGAAGAAGAAGAAGAAGAAGAAGAAGAAGAAGAAGAAGAAGAAGAAGAAGAAGAAGAAGAAGCTGTACTTTTGTATAGATGTGAAGCGTGGACAATGAACAGACAAGCTGAAAAACATCTAATGACATTTGAGATGTTTTGTTTTTTTATGAAAAATAAAAGAATACCATGGATAGACAGAAAAACCAATGACCAAGTCCTTCAAGAAACAAATGGCAATCGTAAACTGATTAGAGAAAATTGACGTAGATAGTCAAGACTTTTTGGGCACGTTGTGAGGAGACATAAACTAGAGAACTTTCTGACAACTGGCAAGATTGAGGGGAAAAGAACAAGGGGAAGCCAGAGAAGAAGTACATACTGTATCTGGACGGCTTGGCCACGTGGCATGGTCGAGACAAGAACACAGAGCTGATACACGACTCTGGTGATCGCGTGAGATGGCGAAATATTTCACCCCCACGCTTATCGGCATGGCACATGGTGAAAATGAATATGACATGAACGGGGATACAGATTGTACACATCCGCTGGTTTTGAACTCGAGTTTAGTCCACTCTGGACTGATTTTTATGTGTAGGCAAGCTTTCCCTAATACCAGTGTCCCTCGCCATCAGGTGAACCCACTCCGACTTCAGAGGTACTTGTAACTAACGTCCCCAAGCTAAGGACGAGATGTGAAAGATTATGTTCAACTGACCGATGTACGAACCCACTACCCAGCCATCAACGCACTGGACATTTTTAAGAGCGAGCGCTCTTATCATTTTCGCCACGCAACTTCCATTAGTGATGATGATGATGATGTCTACAAATGCAACGCGGGAAGTTGTACCTGTAATGTTTCTGTCGTCATTTAAAGTTCTGACTATTATAGTGCGTTCATAAATGTTTTCCCCCCGTATAACAAAATCCATAACTCAGTAACCAACGGAGGGAAAAGTAAAATATTTCGCAAATAACCTTATCATTATGTACACCCAACAAAACATGTTTTGTTCTGGAGATTGTGCAGCAGATTTCAATGTTTGTTTCATGCGGTATATAATTTACGGGTCAGAGATGTAAGTCAATCAATAATGTGCCATGCCGGAAAGCGTGGGCGGTCATGACTCGCCATTTCACTCGATCACCAGAATCGTGGATCAGCTCAGTGTTCAGAGATGTAAGTGCATATTATGAAATGTATTACCTCTTAACAAAGGATCATCAGGGTTCAAAAATGAATGTTCTCCGTGGTGCATGGGAATTTCATTATGAAAAGCACGTCACGTGGTGGAACGGGGGTGTTCAGAATTGACGTACATGACTGCAGAAAAGAGATTGTTAGCGTGAATTTATTAATACATTTTCGCCAAAATATCAAATAAAATTCGCCGCTTTCCATGATTTCAGTTGCTGTGAACCTATGAAAGACGTATTCCTTGGGTGGTAGTAAACATAAGACGGCAGGTGCAACAGGTATTTTTCAAAAGAATTGAACGTGAATGAGGGCAAACATTTGTGAACGCACTATAATGAACTTGCAGGTGTTCTCTAGCATTCCACTCCTCATATGTAGCTCTTGGGTCTCTAACAGCGTCCATGATTGGCACTGATAGCAGACCAGCCATATGCACAAGTGGATCGCGCTGCAGACAGCAGATCACATTCTAAGAGTGTTCCGAATACGACATATCTAGGCAGACCTTCTGGCCTAGAGAAACAACAGTATCAATCAACTCTATGGACCACTGGGTAA
The DNA here is from genome assembly GCA_963921405.1 of Cepaea hortensis. Classification (NCBI taxonomy): domain Eukaryota; kingdom Metazoa; phylum Mollusca; class Gastropoda; order Stylommatophora; family Helicidae; genus Cepaea; species Cepaea hortensis. The sequence goes on from OY992876.1 coordinate 88,821,936, forward strand.
CTGAAAATTACAGTGAAATTTATAGAAGAGACAACGTTACAGATATAGACAATCAATTTTAAGCGAAAGAAGAAGAGGAAGCGGAGTTATCTCTACCAGTAAGGTTTGGACATGTATACCGAGGCCGCTTTCAGCAATGGAGTGAGTCATCATCCGATATAAAGAGCTGGTTTTCTCTCGGCAGGTGCTGATGTACTGAACTTCTAGTTAGATACAGAAAACGAAGTTAATGACGTGACGACAAGTGTTCCTGATACTTTAACGGTGGTGGAGGCTGTGACAGCGGTTAAGTGGCCGGGGGAAAGAAGTTGGCATTCGCCCGGTACCGATAGTAAAATACCGTAAGAAGGAATCGGATCAGAAGTACGTTACGCCCCGAACTCCCGATGGCAGGAGATGGGGATCGGAGCGGTACACTTAGCGGCGTTGTAGGAAATTCAATGTAAAAGGAGTCTTTACAACTACACTTTCAAGGCATCGAAACAAATCACGAGAAAGGCACTTGGGAATCATGAGCCACAAGAACCCGTCCGGACTAGGGTGTCAAGAAGATAGAGATCGAGACATTTCTCTGACAGGGGGCTAGGCTAAATCTGACGATCAGAAGTCTTGTGTTGTGATTTCCCCCAGTTAGAGTGTCAAGTCGTCCCTGCCCTAATATTGGCAGACCAGCCACGTTATACAGAGGAAAAGGCACTTGATGATGATGAATTATGGCACACCGTCCTGGCTGGAATTTTGTTTTTTGTTTGCGTTCGCTCACTTTAAACTTAAACCTGTCCCTGCCTTCCATTGATGGCTGATCGTGAAGTATTCGACCGCTCTAACTTGACCAGCTGGGATGTGGACGGCACACAAAAGTGAGAGTCCCCCAGAAATGTTAACCTGGTCAAAAACGAACGCAAAAGTCGGATGTGTTGGCCTAAGGGTCTAGGCCCAAGGGTGCATAACAATACTCTGCAATAACATCTGACAAATACACTCCGGATGAACGCAGAAGAAGAAGAAGAAGAAGAAGAAGAAGAAGAAGAAGAAGAAGAAGAAGAAGAAGAAGAAGAAGAAGAAGAAGAAGAAGAAGAAGAAGAAGAAGAAGAAGAAGAAGAAATCTACATGAAGTAGAAGAAAACGAGGAAGAAGAGGAAGAAATCTACATGAAGAAGAAGAAAAAGAAGAAGAAGAAATCTACATTAAGAAGAAGAAGAAGAAGAAGAAGAAGAAGAAGAAGAAGAAGAAGAAGAAGAAGAAGAAGAAGAAGAAGAAGAAGAAGAAGAAGAAGAAGAAGAAGAAGAAGACTACATATTAATCTCATCAGTACGCATTCGTATCTGTATTTCGTATTTTCCACACAGTATAGCACACAATTTGTATCAGAACGTCATCCATTTACGCCAGCCTGAAATTCGTGCCAGGCCTGCTGTAGATGTACCACACGGCCGGGCTCCGACGCCGTCTCTCCTCTTTGTCTATATAAAATTTAGGTCGCATTTTAATCGCGTGTGCCAGGCTGGTCCGCCTGCTGCAAACGCCAGCGATTTGATTGGCTAACCTCATTGAGAAAACAGCCTCTTTCATAACATGGATATTTCAGGCAGTCAACAAACATACAGACAGGCATTATGTTCGAAACAAAGACAACTCGCACTCTGAGTTCACATTTCAAATATGCAAATCAAAAACATGACCGTAATAAAGTCATTATTCCCATTTTTTATAGTCTTTTAAACAGCTGTGTTTACGTTTTTAAGTATAGAATACATGGGGAAACGTATATTTTATTAAAATGTATAGTACAGGGTTGTTGTGGCTAACCATATATATATTTACGTGGTGGTTGGTTCGTTGGTAGATTGTTTTGTTGGTTGGATGAATGGTTATTTAATTAGTTGGCTGTTTGATTGATTCGTTGGTTGAATGGTTGGCTGATTGGATGAATGAATGATTAATTGGTTAGTTAGTTGTTTGACTGGTTGGTTAATTTGCTGGTTATTTGGTTGGACGAATGGTTATTTAGTTAGCTGGTTGACTGATTGGTTGGTTGATTGAATGGTTAGTTGATTGGTTGATTGGTTGGTTAGTTGGCTGGTTGATTGAATGGTTAGTAGGTTGGTTGGTTAGTTTGTTGGATAAATGGTTATTTAGTTAGCTGATTGGTTGATTGAATGGTTAGTAAGTTGGTTAGTTTGTTGGATAAATGGTTATTTAGTTAGCTGATTGGTTGATTGAATGGTTAGTAAGTTGGTTAGTTTGTTGGATAAATGGTTATTTAGTTAGCTGATTGGTTGATTGAATGGTTAGTAAGTTGGTTAGTTTGTTGGATAAATGGTTATTTAGTTAGCTGATTGGTTGATTGAATGGTTAGTAAGTTTGTTAGTTTGTTGAATGAATGGTTATTTAGTTAGTTGGCTAGTTGATTGAATGGTTAGTAGATTGGTCGGTTAGTTGGTTAGTAGGTTGGTTGGTTAACTGGTTAGTTCGTTGGATGAAAGGTTATTTAGTTAGTTGGTTGGTTGATTGAATGGTTAGTAAGATGGTTGGTTAGTTGGTTGGTTGATTGAATGGTTAGTATGTTGGTTGGTTAGCTGGTTGGTTGATTGAATGGTTAATATGTTGGTTGGTTAGTTGGTTGGTTGATTGAATAGTTAATAGATTGGTTGGTTAGCTGGTTAGTTTGTTGGATGAATGGTTATTAAGTTAGTTGGCTGGTTGATTGGTTGGTTAGTTGGTTGGTTGATTGAATGGTTAATATGTTGGTTGGTTAGTTGGTTGGTTGATTGAATGGTTAACAGGTTGGTTGGTTACTTGGTTAGTTTGTTGGATGAATGGTTATTTATTAGGTGGTTGGTTGGTGATGGTTGGTTGGTTGATTGGTTGAATGGTTATTTAGTTGGTGGTGTGGTTGTTAAAAGTAGTTGCATATCCTTTACATGACGTCGCAGTCAACCCCAGCATTTTTGTCTGTGATTTCTTGGCAAATTTACGCTCAGTAGTTTGCCATTGCTTCTGAACGACCGACGCTTATACCATTGTATAAAAATCAACGCAAGGCGGTCTACGCCCAAATCGCCCGCAGCTGTGTTTCGAACGTGGTATGCGGGATTACAAATTGCGTCCGTAACCCCTTCGTCACAGAGCCGGTCGGTTGGTTGTAAGTACAAATAAGGTCGCTTGTACACGCCCAAGACGTCACAGAGCCGGTCGATTGGTTATAAGTACAAATAAGGTCGCTTGTACACGCCCAAGACGTCACAGAGACGGTCGGTTGGTTGTAAGTACAAATAAGGTCGCTTGTACACGTCCAAGACGTCGCAGAGCCGGTCGGTTGGTTGTAAGTACAAATAAGGTCGCTTGTACAGCCCAAGACGTCACAGAGCCGGTCGGTTGGTTGTAAGTACAAATAAGGTCGCTTGTACACGTCCAAGACGTACTGGGTGCTTGGTGCTAGGCAAACATTTGTATAGACGAAACGGCACCTGTTGGTTGATGTGGGCGGTATCACATCTGTATAGATGAAACGGCACCTGTTGGTTGATGTGGGCGGTATCACATTTGTATAGACGAAACGGCACCTGGTGGCTGATGTGGGCGGTATCACATTTATATAGACGAAACGAAACCTGGTGGTTGATGTGGGCTGTATCACATTTGTATATACAAACGATACCTGGTGGTTGATGTGGGCGGTATCACATTTGTATAGGCGAAACGGCACCTGGTGGTTGATGTGGGCGGTATCACCATGGTCGGCTTTATTTCACAGAGGCCCCATCACGCTTATAAATTCAAAACCGCGCCTGGTACGAATCGACCTCGAGACAACCACAACGGCAAGCGAGCGGTTCAGCCGCTACACTACTCCTGCTCCCTAGTCGGCTGTCCCCCCTCGGGAAAACAATTTTAACTCTTAAGTTGCCTGCCCACTAAAGCAATCTGAACTATGACACAAGGTCTTTTTTAATACACAAAGTAGCCGCTTGCTAAATTTTGCAGAAGCCATAATGAATAATTTACATAGACCAGTTTTGTGCAAACAGAAAGACGTGAGAGTCAGTTTAAAATTGCCGTGGTAGACAATTGACATTACTGTGTGAACATGTGTATATTTCAGCTGAAGGATTTATCTTGATTTCTGCAGTATGTACCTGACGAGATGCAGCGAAATATGCCAGGCAATAAATCGTGAAATCTATTGTTTATGTCTTCGTTATACAAGGACTAGCTGCGTTCGGCGTGAGGGCGGTGTAAACTTATTTTCCAACCCGGTACCAAAGTACCATGTCCACGATGGCTGTATCAGGGCTCGCTTTTCCCCTCTACACGTTCAGAAATCAAGGGGTAAAACAATGTAGCACCGCCCTGTCCAACAGACTCACCGTACATACCTTTTTGTTTTTGTGTGTCCTTTGCAGGACGTTGTCATCAACTCCGTGTTGATTTTCAAGAACATTTTGCGTTCAGTAGTTTGCCATTGATTTCTGAACGAGAAGTCTTCTTGTAAGTCCAGCTGACGGGTGTAAATAAATGAAAACGAGGCGTGGAATTGTCGGGAAGCTACACAAGAAGACAATCACAAGTGACAAAATGGGCGTTGCTGCAAGGGCATTCGTCAGCACACAAACAATAAATACACAGTGATACAGCTACAGGAAACTAATATTATGTGATGTTATGCTTTGTTATGTTATGTTATGTTATTTTACATTGAGCGACGTCATTGCGCATTGTCATGCATGCTCAGTCCCCCGATGCAGCAGCCATCCCAAACTGTTTCCGCTCACTGTTGCCATGAGGATTTGATAATAGTATCTCCTCTCTTTCACATGAAGGCGGCAGTGACCTGTTTGACCAGGTTTTACTCCCAGTTCGTGCAGTCGGACTAGAGTCTGTGTCTCGCCAGTATCCGCCTAAGGATTCTGTACTACACTGATTATGTCCATGCTTCTTTCCCTTTGCGTTGGTGTATTATTTGCCCTCTGGTCTGCCCGTTCGACATGTCCAGGTGAGACATGTCCAGGTGAGAGATGTCCAGGTGAGAGATGTCCAGGTGAGAGATGTCCAGGTGAGAGATGTCCAGGTGAGAGATGTCCAGGTGAGAGATGTCCAGGTGAGAGATGTCCAGGTGAGAGATGTGAGTCGCCACATCCGAATGCTGTCTATGCATTCGGAGCTGAAGCTGTCGGTTACGAATTTCTGCAGCATGTGCATGGAGTGGGATATAATTAGGATGTGTATGTCTTCCGCCATCCTCTTTGATTATTCTCCCCATCTGTTGCGCTGTGTAATCCCACGATGACATTGGGCCGCGCTGCACGGACTTATCTGTGTAGATCATGATATCTTCTGGTCGTGAATGGCGTTCGACCATGAAACTACATGACACTTCAGTTACTAGTTACTTACCTGATGTAGATTCGTCATCCGTAAAGCCGCGTCAGCAGTACCTTGCGATGTTGAGGTGAAGCAGAATTATCGAGAGAGTGCCCGTTTATGGCCTTCATATGTCCAGATTCTCATGGACTCTGTTATTCCCACTGTCCATCGTTTACGTAGTCGGCCTCTTCTTCTAGTTCAATTTGGTCTGTACATCATTGCTTGTTGTGGAATACTCTTAGTTGATAGCCTAGTTCCATTTGACTTGTTGTTTTCTAATGAAATCTAGCGCTGCTATAACCCCCCCCCCCCTCCCTCCCCACCACCACCACATCACCACCACCCACACCCCCACCCCAACCCCCATTTTAGTCCTAATTTCTTCACTTCTGATTTTCTCTCTTCTTGATACACTGAGTATCCTTTTCAGGAATCTCATTTCCATTGTTTATTCTTTTCTCTTTTTCCGTCATTATCCGGGTTTGACATTGGTAGTATAGAGTTGGTAGGAAGAGTGTGTTGTACACGTAGAGTACTTTTTAGTTCTGCTGATACATGTTTGTTCTTGAGTATTTGTGTCATTTGTCCAATGAATTTGGTTGCCTTATCGCATTGGACTTCAATATACAGCTGTTAAAAGTGTGATTATTTCTGTAAATAAAGTGCCTACAATACTTACCAGTATGTATCATAAATACCTTTAGCTTGTGCTGCCTGGTTCTGCCTTTCTCCACCAATATGCTGCATGGGTGGTGGTCGCTGCCATGGTGTCCTAGGACACCCCATCTACACACTGTAGTGAGTGAAGGTGAAACTAGCGCCAGATCAATAGCACTGTCCTCATCGCCTGGGCGGCTTGCTGTCCTGGTGACACAGCCGCTGTTGATACAAACCAGGTCGATGGTTTCCAGTGCAGTCTCGAGCTCCTCCCCTTGTGTATTGGAGGAAGTGTTTCCCCATGATATGCCTTTAGCGTTGAAGTCACCACAGAAAATAACATTTCTCTCGTGGCCTAATATGCCACTTAAGCACTGCCACTTCTGGGCGTCCACACTCCCATTGCGGGCATAAACATTAACCAACACGAATGGTATACTGGAATGAACTCTCAACGCCTGTATTTGTATATCGTCACTGTTCCAACTGGACATGTCTAGCTCTGACGCCACCATGCTGTCGCGAACGAGAATCGCCGTTCCCAGATGTCGTCTGTTGTAGAAACATTTGAAGCCGGCAATTCGGAGTAGCTGATCGCCCAGTCTCGTCTCCTGGAGTGCTACAATGTCGTTCCTGTAAACTAGGGTTTCTAAAATAGAGCCCCGTTGTTTTACACTGGCACAGTTCCAATATAGAATACGGATGTTCCTGAGTCCTAGACGGTGACACTTGAGTCTAAAACGTCTCAAGCCACCGCGTTTACCTGGCTTCTTTTTCCCTGCGCGGCTACCACGCCGCTTCGGTATGTTGACTGCTGATCGCTCGGAAAACACACGTTGTTCCGCCATGTTGAAAAAACGTAAACACAGACTTTTGAGAACCACACACGCTGCTGAAAATTCACTCAAGGATGGCTTCGCTCGATGCACGAACTCCGTAGCACCCGCGCAGATCTTGAGTAGAAACTCCTGGTTTTACATCCTGGCACACCAATTACACGCAAGAAATGAATAAATCCATCCCCTACGCGAAAAAGTTAACGAACACAAAACAACACGACCGCCCGTCGCCATCTTGAAACCGGAAGTGATCATAAATACGATGGCTCGTAACAGACTTGGCAGCACTAGACAACTTTCTCTGGTCATGTCGTGGGAACAGAACAGCCAGAACCCCTCTGCTGTGTGTCCACCGTGACGAGGTAGAGGGGCTTGAGCGTCCCAATGACCCCAAGAGCACAGCTACTTATAGGGCCACCCATGTCGGCCAGGTCAAGGGAGAGGGACCAGACGAAGAGACACACAAACCTGCTGCCTTGTAGGTAGACTGGGGCCAGTCAAAGGCTAGGGAAAGCACCCCGAACAAATGCTTGTCGAAATCGGATGTACTGAGCCACAGGCTTGACAAAGCAGTGCAACGTAAAACCTGCTGCCTTGTAGGTAGACTGGGGACAGTCAAAGGCTAGGGAAAGCACCCCGAACAAATGCTTGTCGAAATCGGATGTACTGAGCCACAGGCTTGACAAAGCAGTGCAACGTAAAACCTGCTGCCTTGTAGGTAGACTGGGGACAGTCAAAGGCTAGGGAAAGCATCCCGAATAAATGCTTGTCGAAATCGGATGTACTGAGCCACAGGCTTGACAAAGCAGTGCAACGTAACTTAATTCATGATGTCACAAATCAAAATTAATCGTTATGGTGCTAATCCCGCGAAGTCCCATCAGGCGGCGATAGTGCCGGGCCCCCTGCCTCGAGGGGGTCCACCCATGACTACTGGTGGTCACCTTCCCCTGTGCTGTGGAGTCAAGGCACAGAGGAGTAGGTTAAGAGCTATTGACCAAATACCCCGGACACTCAACATACTACAGTGGAATGCCAAAGGAGTTTACAAGAAGAAAGAGTCCCTAACACAGCGTCTTCATAAAGATAAAATAGATGTGGCATGCATTCAAGAGACACACCTCAATGCCAATCGCAAATTCTCAGTCAGGGGATATCAGGCCACACGTTTCGACCGCGAAGGACACAAAGGAGGAGTTCTAATACTTACACGAAATACAATACCTTGCAGCGAAGTATCTGTGATCTCTGACAACCAAACGGAAATTATAGGTGTTGATATAATGATAAAGGACGTGAAAATAAGAATCTACAATCTGTATAGCCCAGCAGATAAGGACCTTACACTCTCAAACATGAAAATAACTGATACAAACTGCATTATTGTCGGAGACTTTAATAGCCGTTCAGAAAGATGGGGATACCCAGATACTGACAAAAGAGGAGATGAATTGGAGGACTGGGAAATAGACTCAAATCTCCATCTACTCAACACAGCAGATGACACACCGAGTTTCTACTCCAGAAGATGACTTACCACTTCTACTCCAGACTTAGCTTTCCGCACAGGAGGCATCCTCCACAAAATCGATCGCCATGTGCTGGACCAATTAGCAGGTAATGACCACAGACCAATCAAGCTTGTAATGAATATGGAGTATGTTCCACAGGAGTAAAAGCCCTTGCCCCGCTGGAATTACAAACGAGCAGATTGGGACAGATTTGCCATACTAACAGACAAATATTGTGAAAACATAAATACACGATATGGCAACATAAAGCAAATGGTGGAAAGTCTAAACAGAGCGATAATACAGGCAGCCACTGAGTCCATTCCTAGAGGAGCGAGGAAAAATTACAAACCATACTGGACTGAAGAACTACAAAGTTTGGAAGACAAAGTTGAAGATGCCAGGAAGACAGCAGAGAGAGAACAAACAATTGAAGCGAACATCTCTCTCAAAGCCATCTCAGCAAAATATAAAAGAACAGTAAATCAAACAACAAGAGATTGTTGGAGGGAAAAAACAGAAAACCTGAATTTTGACAGGGATGGAAACAAACTATGGAAACTAGTGAAAGCCATGAACAATGAAGGACCTAGAAACAAACAAATAACAATTAAACAAGGAAATGCCTTGCTTACAGGAAAAAAGGCTGCAAATGCACTAATGGAACACTATGCCCCCTCTGCCGTGCGTCCACCTTGACGAGGTAGAGGGGCTTGCGCCTTCCAATGACCCCAAGAGCTATGCCGACGGTAGCACAGCTACTGGTAGGGTCACCCATGTCGGACAGGTCAAGGGAGAGGGACCAGACGAAGTGACGCACAAACCTGCTGCCTTGTAGGTAGACTGGGGACAGTCAAAGGCTAGGGAAAGCATCCCGAAAAATGCTTGTCGAAATCGGATGTACTGAGCCACAGGCTTGACAAAGAAGTGCAACGTAACTTTATCATTTCATGATGCCACAGATGAAAATTAATCGTTATGGTGCTAATCCCGTGAAGTCCCATCAGGCGGTGATAGTGCCGGGCCCCCTGCCTCGAGGGGGTCCACCCATGACTACTGGTGGTCACCTTCCCCTGTGCTGTGGAGTCAAGGCACAGAGGAGTAGGTTATGAGCTATTGACCAAATACCAAGGACACTCAACATACTACAGTGGAATGCCGAAGGAGTTTATAACAAGAAAGAATCCCTGACACAGCGTCTTCATAAAGATAGAATAGATGTGGCATGCATTCAAGAGACACATCTCAACGCCAAGCACACATTTTCAGTCAGGGGATATCAGGCCACACGTTTCGACCGCGAAGGACATAAAGGAGGAGTTCTAATACTTACACGAAATACAATACCTTGCAGCGAAGTATCTGTGATCTCTGACAACCAAACAGAAATTATAGGTGTAGATATAATGATAAAGGACGTGAAAATAAGAATTTACAATCTTTATAGCCCAGCAGATAAGGATCTTACACTCTCAAACATGAAAATAACTGATACAAACTGCATTATTGTCGGAGACTTTAATAGCCGTTCAGAAAGATGGGGATACCCAGATACTGACAAAAGAGGAGATGAATTGGAGGACTGGGAAATAAACTCAAATCTCCATCTACTCAACAAAGCAGATGACACACCGAGCTTCTACTCCAGAAGATGGATTACCACTTCTACTCCAGACTTAGCTTTCTGCACAGGAGACATCCTCCACAAAATCGACCGCCATGTGCTGGACCAATTAGCAGGTAGTGACCACAGACCAATCAAGCTTGTAATGAATATGGAGTATGTTCCACAGGAGCAAAAGCCCTTGCCCCGCTGGAATTACAAACGAGCAGATTGGGACAGATTTGCCACACTAACAGACAAATATTGTGAAAACATAAATACACGATATGGCAACATGAAGCAAATGGTGGAAAGTCTAAACAGAGCAATAATACAGGCAGCCACTGAGTCCATTTCTAGAGGAGCGAGGAAAAATTACAAACCATACTGGACTGAAGAACTACAAAGTTTGGAGGACAAAGTTGAAGATGCCAGGAAGACAGCAGAGAGAGAACAAACAATTGAAGCGAACATCTCTCTCAAAGCCATCTCAGCAAAATATAAAAGAACAGTAAATCAAACAACAAGAGATTGTTGGAGGGAAAAAACAGAAAACCTGAATTTTGACAGGGATGGAAACAAACTATGGAAACTAGTGAAAACCATGAACAATGAAGGACCTAGCAACAAACAAATAACAATTAAACAAGGAAATGCCTTGCTTACAGGAAAAAAGGCTGCAAATGCACTAATGGAACACTATGCCAGTGCAAACCACATTGATATTACAACCGAACAGAAGAAAGCAATCAAAGATAAACAGATACATCATAGTAATACAGAGACAGCAGCAGAATATATGATGGCAGATCTAACAATGGAAGAAATGGAACAGGCAATGAATACCCTAAAAAAGAAGAAATCACCAGGAAAGGATGGAATCACAAATGAAATGCTAATAGGACTAGGGACAAAGGCAAAAAAGAAACTACTAGCAGTCCTAAATTACAGCTGGAAGAGGGGAATAGTCCCACAGGCATGGAAGGAAGCTATACTAATACCAGTCCCAAAGAAAGGAAAAGACCTGGAAGAACCAAATGGCTATCGACCTATCAATCTACTTAGCTGTGTAGGAAAATTAATGGAACGCATTATCAATGGCAGGCTAACATGGCATCTGGAAGAAAACAAACTCTTAACACCACACCAAGCAGGATTCAGAAAGTACAGATCCACTGAAGATCAAATAACCTATATAGCACAGGAAATAGAGGATGCCTTCAAAGAGAAAACGCACACACTAGCGGTCTGGATAGATTTAGAAAAAGCATTTGATAAAGTATGGAAGGAAGGACTGAAAGTAAAACTGCAAAAAATGCATGTTTGTGGGAAAATGTACAAATGGATCAGCCACTACCTTGAGAACAGAACTGCCAGGACAAAAGTACAAGGACAAACCAGCAAAATGATGCTGTTGGAGCAAGGTGTCCCCCAAGGAGGAGTTCTTCCACCAACATTATTCCTAGCATATATAAACGACATCACGGAAAATTTTCCAGCCAGAGTACACACATCATCCTTTGCAGATGACCAAGCCATATGGACATCTGAAGAATATATTAGTACAGCTAACAGCAGAATACAGCAAGCCCTATTAGCACTAGAGGACTGGTCAAAATCATGGCTAGTGAAGATAAGTGAGGAGAAAACAACATGCACAGTGTTCTCCCTCTCAAATAAAACTCAGCAACCTAAGCTGGTATTTAATGGAAAAATATTGCGCCATGAAGAAAATCCAAACTATCTCGGAGTCACCTTTGATCGTCCCCTGACATGGAAAACACAGGTTGAGAAAAATCGAACAAGAGCAAGGCAAAGAATGGCAATCCTGAAAAAGCTTGCTGGTACAACGTGGGGAGCAGATGAGAAAGTTCTCAAGAAGCTATATACTGGACGGGTGAGTCCAGTACTGGAATACGGCATTGCAGCTTGGGCAACAGCAGCTAAGTCAAACTTTAACAAAATAAGTAGAGTCCAAAATCAAGGAATGCGAATCATAACTGGAAGCCTGAAGACAACGCCTATTAATGAACTAGAAAAGATCACTTGTTTACAACCAATGCAGGACAGAAGAGATAGCAGAGCCCAGCAACAAGCAGAAAAATTTAGAAGATTGACAGACCACCCTATGTATAAAAGGTTTAGTGGTTTTGGAAAGGGAAGACTGAAGCGTAGCAACTTTATAGAAACTGCAAAACGAAAGATTAGGGCAGATCCTACACTTAACATATCAACAGTCAAACCCATTTACAATGCACACAAGTTCCCAGCTTGGAGACAGCAGCAACTGCCTGAGATGATAGAACACATTCCTGGTATTGAGAAAAAGAACACTCAGCATGAAACCGAAAGAAGAGAAATAACCCTAAACTACATAAAAGAACATTACCCAAGCAGCAATTGGACCCATGCATATACAGATGGATCAGCCAAAAATTCAATAGAGAATGGAGGAGGAGGAATTCTCCTAAATTTAAAAAATGGAGTGAAAAAAAAAACATTCATTGGCAACTGGAAAGTTTTCAAGTAACTTCAAAGCGGAGGTAGAGGCTCTGAAAACTGCAGCAGAAATGCTCTTGATGGAGGAAAATAAAGAGAAGCAAATAGCTATCTTCACAGATGCAAAGTCAGCTGTCTCAATACTGAAGAGCAATAACAGCACAGAAATAGCTGACCTAAGAGCAGCACTCCATGGTCTAAGCCAGAAATCCAAAAAAGTTGTAATACAGTGGATCCCATCACATTGCAGTATACCTGGAAATGAAGAGGCTGACAGACTGGCAAAAGAGGGCGGACGACTACCACAGCCTGACATAGACATAACTTACAATGAGGCAAAGAGGTTGATAAAAAGCACCTATGAAACCAAATGGGAATCAGAGCATCCAGGCCACCAGAAGGATGATGCATATTACAAACTCGACCGAAGAGAACAAGTAGCAATCTTCAGACTCCGCACAGGACATAACAGGCTGAAACACCACTTGTTCAATAAACTAAAGATAGGAGATACCGATGAATGCAATTGTGGAACTGGTAAAATGACAGCTAAACATTTGCTGCAGGAGTGCTCACTATATGCAGAACAGAGAAAGATATTTTGGCCCACACCTGCTTCATTTGAGGACAAGCTCTATGGAGATATCAACAAGCTCAAGTTGACTGCAGCTTACTTTAACTACATACAGGTTGACATTTAAAGGTGCATGAAGAAGTATTTAGACTGCCGCACTTCATACCACAGGTATGTCGGTTACAAAAGCGCCCCAGAGGCATGAAATGGAATATTGCTCGGATAGCAAATCCATTACGTGGAAAGTCCGAACCAAAAGCTCACTGTGTGGGCTTCATAAAAGGTGGAAAAAGTGTCCTAGTGGCCTGAAATGGAATATTGCTTGGATAGCAAATCCATTATGTGGAAAGTCTGAATCGTAAGCACACTGTGTGGGCTTCATAAAAGGTGGAAAAATTGTCTAGTGGCACGAAATGGAATATTGCTTGGATAGCAAATCCATTATGTGGAAAGTCCGAATCGAAAGCTCACTGTGTGGGTGTCATCTGCAGACTGCATACTTCTGGTTTCCGGAAGAACAGCCTATGGTGAACGGAAGGCCCAATATACGGAAGTGAGGCTAAGCAGCCATGTGCAGGACGTGACGATTCCTTGGGTGAGCCCAGTATCAGAGCGCTGTGTGTCGGCTCTGCAAGTATGGAAGCCTCCTTGGATGGCGGGGAATGCCCATGGTCTGCCCCTGCCTTCCCTTGAGGGCTGACCAGGATGTCTTTGGCTGTTCTATATGGGCCAGCTGGGATGGGGGATAACACCACAACAGTGAGAGCCAAACGTCCTAAGAAACCCCCGGGAAGGTTAACCTGGTCAACAAATGCCCGCAGAAGTCGGATGTGCCGGCCTAACGGCGCAAGAACGCAGCTCTGCTGTAAACAGGCACAACGCAATCACGTCCGAAAAAAAACTCCGGATGAACGAAGAAGAAGAAGAACAGCCAGAACTGAGTGTCACGGGTGGTAAGTTAAATTAATAGTATATCCTTTACAGGACGTCACAGTCAACCCCAGCATTGTAATGCCTGTTTGTGATTTCCTAGGCAAGTTTACGTTCAGTTGTTTGCCATGAATTTCTGAATGATCGGCGCTCATACTAATGTATGAAAACCAGCGCAAGGCAGTCTGCTTTCAGATCGCCTGCAGCTGTGTTTCTAACGCGGTATGTGGGATTGTGAAAGGCGCTGATAACTCCTGCAGCACAGCTCCGGCACATGGTCAGATTCGATGCGATTTCACCAATACCGCTACCCTGTTCAACTTCATGGAGAAGTTATACTAGGGTCCATCACCGGCTCAGATAGTCCTGTGACTGAGTCAGCCGCTAATAGCCGCTTCCCACGGTTTTACCCTCACAAGCTTATTAATGGATAAACAGATTTTTAAAAAAAAGGATGGCATAGAGAAAATAATCCGGCACTGAGAGATGTGGGCAGACATCGGCTAGGCGAGGCAACAGAAGCAGCAGAAGAACGAAGGAACTTTTTTTTTTCAAAGGGTCACAAATTGGGCACGCAGGCCCGTCTTACATTCGGCTCTTCCAATCACTCATCTTTCGGTGCGTCGATTATATATTGTGCATGTTACATTCACATAGAAAAAAAACACATTGTTAAATGAATGTTGTGAACATAAACAATGCACATTATTATGCTATGAGACAGCAGCAACAACAACAACAACAACAACAACAACAACAACAACAACAACAACAATGGGAAGGAGACATCGTACTCTAAAACTAGCTGCCTAACACAAACTACACCATGGCCCATTTCAAAGTTCTGGGCGCGGAAGCTCTCCTCCCTTCCCCACGCCCACTCCCCACTCCCCACCACCAAGGTTGTAGAAGCTAATGAAATTCACATCTGCCAACCCCCTGGCCTGGTTGGCGTAGCATGACACACAGAACAGCCCTGGGTTACTGTAAGAACTGCTCCACTCTCTTTACACTCATAGTCGCTCGCGCTTGTTTCATTCTTGAGTTTTTTTTCAAACGGACGTTATATCGGGGGGAAAAACAGTTTAATATGATTGTGTACGTATGATTTTTTTTTATTGTTAATATCATTTTGTGCTGTTTGTTTTCATTGGGCATATTATTAATATTGCTGATCAATATATATGGGCAATTTTGACTACAGTGCGTAGAATGGGTGGAGAAATCAACACCCGTTGTACAAAGGCAAAACAGGTATTGGGACAACTAGCGCCACTATTGTCGCATAGAAAGATACATATACGTACTAAAGCAAATATAAGAACAATTTGTTGGCCTACATTGAGCTACCAATGCCAAGTTATCGACGCTTACAGTTACTAATAAAGGGGGAATAATAACAACAGAGATGGGATGCCTAGAGCTGCGGGAGTTACCGTGAGAGATAGAATTACGAATCTCGTTTGGGTCTGAAATCTGTCATGCACTTCATGAGAGAAGAACAGATTAAATGGGTGGCACCTCAATAAGAATGCCTTGATACCATCTGCTATAAAGAAGAAGTATAATGGATACAGAACAAGTGGAAGACCGCGTAAAAGATGTTATTAAGAACATCGTCTTATCGTGGTGTTATCATGAACAACCTTAGAGAAATGAATACCAACTTACAAAAATAATTAGAAAGGGCGCATAAAAGATCTTTACATCCCTCTTCATCTTCTCTGCCTCTATTTACCTCAGCGGGGCCGATGTATAATAGCGCTCGCTCTTAAACTTCCGGTATGCTGATGCCGAGGTAGCGAGTTCAACCCCTATACCGGTCAGTTGAAATAAAATGTTGACTTGTCCTTGACTTAGTAACGTAAATGACAAGCACCCCCGGAGTCGGAGTGGGTTCGCCTGATGGCGAGGGACAATAGTAATAGGGAAAGCTAATCCACACGCAAAAAATCAGTCCAGTGCCCAGAAGTAGTAGCACAAGCGTGGACTACGCCTGGGTTCAAAGCAAGCGACGAAAAAAAAATAATAATAGAAAGCAAAATCAGCTTTTCAGAAGAAGAAAATGATCTGAACCAATGAATGATTTTAATTGATTGTCAGAGGGAACGTACTTACATGTTACACAGAACTTGTTCTACTGTATGACAGTGAGTTGTGGAACCTGAAAGAACAAAGTAGGAACAGAACTTGGAAGTGACGAAGATGTAGTTCCTGGGACGAATGTTGCGAATTCCTTGGAATGCCATGGTTACAAACAATGATTGCCCGAGACAGGCTAATGAAACTAGAACATTATATACAACAATTAAAAAAAAGAGTCAAACACCTTTCTTCTGTCATGTGATGAGAAGAGAAGCATTGGAGGGGACAACTGGAAAGATCGAGGGGAAGAGAGGCAGAGGCAGACCAAGAGAAATTATGCTGGATGGATTGAGACAGTGGTATGGAGGAATAACATCAGCAGAGGTGATCCAGAACACCAAAGACCGAGATCTGTGGAGAGACATGAACGCCTACGCCAGCTGGCGTGATGATGATGATGATGATGATGATGATGATGATGATGATGATGATGATGATGATGAAAGCATGGGAAATGTGCAATAATCATTAACACATGACTCAATTAATACCGAGTTTTCCCCTCTGCTGTGTGTCCACCGTGACGAGGTAGAGGGGCTTGTGCGTCCCAATGACCCCAAGAGCTATGCCGACAGTAGCACAGCTACTGGTAGGGCCACCCATGTCGGACAGGTCAAGGGAGAGGGACCAGACGAAGAGACACACAAACCTGCTGCCTTGTAGGTAGACTGGGGACAGTCAAAGGCTAGGGAAAGCATCCCGAATAAATGCTTGTCGAAATCGGATGTACTGAGCCACAGGCTTGACAAAGCAGTGCAACGTAAAACCTGCTGCCTTGTAGGTAGACTGGGGACAGTCAAAGGCTAGGGAAAGCATCCCGAATAAATGCTTGTCGAAATCGGATGTACTGAGCCACAGGCTTGACAAAGCAGTGCAACGTAAAACCTGCTGCCTTGTAGGTAGACTGGGGACAGTCAAAGGCTAGGGAAAGCATCCCGAATAAATGCTTGTCGAAATCGGATGTACTGAGCCACAGGCTTGACAAAGCAGTGCAACGTAACTTAATTCATGATGTCACAAATCAAAATTAATCGTTATGGTGCTAATCCCGTGAAGTCCCATCAGGCGGCGATAGTGCCGGGCCCCCTGCCTCGAGGGGGTCCACCCATGACTACTGGTGGTCACCTTCCCCTGTGCTGTGGAGTCAAGGCACAGAGGAGTAGGTTAAGAGCTATTGACCAAATACCCCGGACACTCAACATACTACAGTGGAATGCCGAAGGAGTTTACAAGAAGAAAGACTCCCTAACACAGCGTCTTCATAAAGATAGAATAGATGTGGCATGCATTCAAGAGACACACCTCAACGCCAATCACAAATTCTCAGTCAGAGGATATCAGGCCACACGTTTCGACCGTGAAGGACACAAAGGAGGAGTTCTAATACTTACACGAAATACAATACCTTGCAGCGAAGTATCTGTGATCTCTGACAACCAAACGGAAATTATAGGTGTTGATATAATGATAAAGGACGTGAAAATAAGAATCTACAATCTGTATAGCCCAGCAGATAAGGACCTTACACTCTCAAACATGAAAATAACTGACACAAACTGCATTATTGTCGGAGACTTTAATAGCCGTTCAGAAAAATGGGGATACCCAGATACTGACAAAAGAGGAGAAGAATTGGAGGACTGGGAAATAGACTCAAATCTCCATCTACTCAACAAAGCGGATGACACACCGAGCTTCTACTCCAGAAGATGGCTTACCACTTCTACTCCAGACTTAGCTTTCTGCACAGGAGACATCCTCCACAAAATCGACCGCCATGTGCTGGACCAATTAGCAGGTAGTGACCACAGACCAATCAAGCTTGTAATGAATATGGAGTATGTTCCACAGGAGCAAAAGCCCTTGCCCCGCTGGAATTACAAACGAGCAGATTGGGACAGATTTGCCATACTAACAGACAAATATTGTGAAAACATAAATACACGATATGGCAACATAAAGCAAATGGTGGAAAGTCTAAACAGAGCGATAATACAGGCAGCTACGGAGTCCATTCCAAGAGGAGCTAGGAAAAATTACAAACCATACTGGACTGAAGAACTACAAAGTTTGGAGGACAAAGTTGAAGATGCCAGGAAGACAGCAGAGAGAGAACAAACAATTGAAGCGAACATCTCTCTCAAAGCCATCTCAGCAAAATATAAAAGAACAGTAAATCAAACAACAAGAGATTGTTGGAGGGAAAAAACAGAAAACCTGAATTTTGACAGGGATGGAAACAAACTATGGAAACTAGTGAAAGCCATGAACAATGAAGGACCTAGCAACAAACAAATAACAATTAAACAAGGAAATGCCTTGCTTACAGGAAAAAAGGCTGCAAATGCACTAATGGAACACTATGCAAATGCAAACCACATTGATAGTACAACCGAACAGAAGAAAGCAATCAAAGATAAACAGATACATCATACAAATACAGAGACAGCAGCAGAATATATGATGGCAAATCTAACAATGGAAGAAATGGAACAGGCAATGAATACCCTAAAAAAGAAGAAATCACCAGGAAAGGATGGAATCACAAATGAAATGCTAATAGGACTAGGCACTAAGGCAAAGAAGAAACTACTAGCAGTCCTAAATTACAGCTGGAAGAGGGGAATAGTCCCACAGGCATGGAAAGAAGCTATACTAATACCAATCCCAAAGAAAGGAAAAGACCTGGAAGAACCAAATGGCTATCGACCTATCAGTCTACTTAGCTGTGTAGGAAAATTAATGGAACGCATTATCAATGGCAGGCTAACATGGCATCTGGAAGAAAACAAACTCTTAACACCACACCAAGCAGGATTCAGAAAGTACAGATCCACTGAAGATCAAATAACCTATATAGCTCAGGAAATAGAGGATGCCTTCCAAGAGAAAACGCACACACTAGCAGTCTGGATAGATTTAGAAAAAGCATTTGATAAAGTATGGAAGGAAGGACTGAAAGTAAAACTGCAAAACATGCATGTTTGTGGAAAAATGTATAAATGGATCAGCCACTACCTTGAGAACAGTGTCCCCCAAGGAGGAGTTCTTTCACCAACATTATTCCTAGCATATATAAACGACATCACAGAAAATTTTCCAGCCAGAGTACACACATCATCCTTTGCAGATGACCTAGCCATATGGACATCTGAAGAATATATTAGTACAGCTAACAGCAGAATACAGCAAGCCTTATTAGCACTAGAGGACTGGTCAAAATCATGGCTAGTGAAGATAAGTGAGGAGAAAACAACATGCACAGTGTTCTCCCTCTCAAATAAAACTCAACAACCTAAGCTGGTATTGAATGGAAATATATTGCGCCATGAAGAAAATCCAAACTATCTCGGAGTCACCTTTGATCGTCGCCTGACATGGAAAACACAGGTTGAGAAAAATAGAACAAGAGCAAGGCAAAGAATGGCAATCATGAAAAAGCTTGCTGGTACAACGTGGGGAGCAGATGAGAAAGTTCTCAAGAAGTTATATACTGGACGGGTGAGGCCAGTACTGGAATATGGCATTGCAGCTTGGGCAACAGCAGCTAAGTCAAACTTTAACAAAATAAGTAGAGTCCAAAATCAAGGAATGCGAATCATAACTGGAAGCCTGAAGACAACGCCTATTAATGAACTAGAAAAGATCACTTGTTTACAACCAATGCAGGATAGAAGAGATAGCAGAGCCCAGCAACAAGCAGAAAAATTTAGAAGATTGACAGACCACCCTATGTATAAAAGGTTTAGTGGTTTTGGAAAGGGACGACTGAAGCGTAGCAACTTTGTAGAAACTGCAAAACGAAAAATTAGGGCAGATCCCATACTTAACATATCAACAGTCAAACCTATTTACAATGCAGACAAGTTCCCAGTTTGGAGACAGCAGCAACTGCCTGAGATGATAGAAAACATTCCTGGTATTGAGAAAAAGAACACTCAGCATGAAACCGAAAGAAGAGAAATAACCCTAAACTACATAAAAGAACATTACCCAAGCAGCAATTGGACCCATGCATATACAGATGGATCAGCCAAAAATTCAATAGAGAATGGAGGAGGAGGAATTCTCCTAAATTTAAAAAATGGAGTGAAAAAAACACATTCATTGGCAACTGGAAAGTTTTCAAGTAACTTCAAAGCGGAGGTAGAGGCTCTGAAAACTGCAGGAGAAATGCTCTTGATGGAGGAAAATAAAGAGAAGCAAATAGCTATCTTCACAGATGCAAAGTCAGCTGTCTCAATACTGAAGAGCAATAACAGCACAGAAATAGCTGACCTAAGAGCAGCACTCCATGGTCTATGCCAGAAATCCAAAAAAGTTGTAATACAGTGGATCCCATCACATTGCAGTATACCTGGAAATGAAGAGGCTGACAGACTGGCAAAAGAGGGCGGACGACTACCACAGCCTGACATAGACATAACCTATAACGAGGCAAAGAGGTTGATAAAAAGCACCTATAGAACCAAATGGGAATCAGAGCATCCAGGCCACCAGAAGGATGATGCATATTACAAACTCGACAGAAGAGAACAAGTAGCAATCTTCAGACTCCGCACAGGACATAACAGGCTGAAATACCACTTGTTCAATAAACTAAAGATAGGAGATACCGATGAATGTAATTGTCGAACTGGAAAAATGACAGCAAAACATTTGCTTCAGGATTGCCCAATATATGCAGAACAGAGAAAGATATTTTGGCCCACACCTGCTTCATTTGAGGACAAGCTCTATGGAGATATCAACAAGCTCAAGTTGACCGTAGCTTACTTTAACTACATACAGGTTGACATTTAAAGGTGTATGAAGAAGTATTCAGACTGCCACACTTCATACCACAGGTATGTCGGTTACAAAAGCCTCCCACAGGCATGAAATGGAATATTGCTGGATAGGAGATCCATTACGTGGAAAGTCCGAACCAAAAGCTCACTGTGTGGGCTTTCAAAAAAGGTGGAAAAAGTGTCCTAGTGGCACGAAATGGAATATTGCTTGGATAGCAAATCCATTATGTGGAAAGTCCGAATCAAAAGCTCACTGTGTGGGCTTTCAAAAAAGGTGGAAAAGTGTCCTGGTGGCACGAAATGGAATATTGCTCGGATAGCAAATCCATTGTGCGGAAAGTCCGAATCGAAAGCTCACTGTGTGGATGTCATCTGCACACTGCATTCTTCTGGTTTCCGGTAGAACAGCCTATGGTGAACGGAAGGCCCAATATACGGAAGTGAGGCTAAGCAGCCATGTGCAGGACGTGACGATTCCTTGGGTGAGCCCAGTACCAGAGTGCTGTGTGTTGGCTCTGCAAGTATGGAAGCCTCCTTGGATGGCGGGGAATGCCCATGGTCTGCCCCTGCCTTCCCTTGAGGGCTGACCAGGATCTCTTAGGCTGTTCTATATGGGCCAGCTAGGATGGGAGATAACACCACAACAGTGAGAGTCAAACGTCCTAAGAAACCCCCGGGAAGGTTAACCCGGTCAACAAATGCCCGCAGAAGTCGGATGTGTCGGCCTAACGGCGCAAGAACGCAGCTCTGCTGTAAACAGGCACAACGCAATCACATCCGAAAAAAAAACTCCGGATGAACGAAGAAGAAGAAGAAGAATACCGAGTTTTGACAGGTAAAATATTTAGCAAAGTGAGATATACAACGACACAGTTAGAAGAACGTTCGGCAAACTATGACTTTTGTAGTTGTGTGTGCAGTATTAGGGTCATCGCATCGTGTAGGTCGGAGTGCACATAGAAGCAGGTGATCAGTAGTTCCATCCCTTAGCAAACGTCGAGAGCTGATATCGAATACTGGTACGACCGCGTGCATGCCATTGTGAGTGTACAATCCTAACCGTCACACAATCGCGACGGCTTAGACGAAACAAATGGAGGTAAAACAAAAGTCAGATGAAGCTCAATAAACAGAAGACGCAAACAAAGTCAAAACGTTTTCATAAGTATCTTTGTTCCCCCATGAACTTTTGTCCTACATATTTTACCGTAAAGATTGGCATAGAGGAGGCAGATGTCAGTGTCTTGGTTTGCTTGTCTTGTTACTTGTGCTAACCTCATATTTGATTTCGCCGGTCGGCATGGCCGAATGGATAAGAACGTGTGTTCTTAAACATTCGGTGTGCTGATGCCGAGGTAAGCAGTTCATCCGCTACACCGAACAGCTGGACTAAAATGTTGACCTGTCGTCCTTGACTTGGGGACGTTAATTACAAGCACCTCTGACGTCGGAGTGAGTTCGCTTGATGGCGAGGGACACTGCTAACAGGGAAAACTAACCCATACGCAAAATTCAGCCCATCACTACTATAAATAGTGTGCATGGACTACGCTTGAGTTCAAAGCGAGCGAGTGCCAAAAATAAAAAAATGAATTCTTCAATGGCTCTTCTACTCCATCTAGCCAACTCTTCCTGGCTCGTCCTCTCACCTTGTATCCCCATGTTCTCACGTAGAACGCTCTAGCCGCTGGTTGATCTTGTTCCATTCTAACTAAATGTCCGAACCATTTCATTCTCTGGTGTTCTATACAGTCAGCAATCAGTGATATCCCTACATTAGTTTCTCATTTGTCCCTCAATCTCTTCTTTCAGCTGCGTCTCTTATACATGTCATCCCTCATGATGTGATTTTACGTGTGTGTGTTTCTAGGGCTGCCCATGTTTGACATTTGTAGCACAGCGTAGGACGAATAAAATACCTATCAGCTTCTTGTTATTGTATTCCTGTTGGTATATGGATGTTTTAGAATATATGTTTTCTGATAGTTCATGTTGTTTGTTTTCTAAAATCTCGTTTCTATTTCTCTATCTAGTCTTCCATCCTCTGTGAACACACCGCCTACACACTCGTGTTTTCCTGTACTTGTAATCATTGCAAATCTATGTCTGTACATTTGTTCCCCATAATATTCACCGTTTTGTTTTTAGTTCGCCCTGTTTAAGTCAAGCATAGTCCACACGTGTGCTACTACTTGTAGTGCACTAAACAGATTTTTGCGCGTGGATTGGCTTTCCTTGTTACCAATGTCCCTCGCCATCAGGTGAGCCCTCTCCGACTTCAGAGGAACTTGTAATTTACGTCCCTAAGTCAAGGATGAGAAGTTAACATTTTAGTCCAATTGACTAATGTAGGGGTCGAACCCACTAATTCGGCATCAGCGCACCGGAAGTTCAGGGGCGAGATATCTGATCAATTCGGCCCTGTTGACCTCATAATATTTCAATATCGTGACAGGTTCCCGTGGTGATGACATATTTAGTTGACAATTTAATTCACTACAGCACCATCATCAGCACCATCACCACCACCAACATAATCATCATCATTATCATTATCATCACCGCCACCACATCATCATCATCTTCTTAGCCAGTTTGAAGACTAATGTTTAAACCGTCTGATCACGTCCCCTCACTGTCCCATGTTATCAGTAATTCACTACAGATCAACACTGATCCCAATATCCTAGCATGACTATGTCAGGTAACCATCTCTGCTCCTCCTCTTCCTCCCTGCATGCTTGTACTCACTCAGGCACCCTTCCTCCGCGCGGCAGACAACGCGTGATATAAATATTTCCGCGCAGTAGCTACAAAATGTCAAGGTCGTCACGTGACTCACTTCTGCCTATTAGAATTATTCCAATAATTCTCGTATCAAACAGGGGCCAGGCGTTGCTGAGCGGTTGCTGTGACCGCTCCAAGCTCACATGTTACCTGGTTCGAATCCCAGCGTTGGCCTAGGCATGTTTACAAGAACCATTGGCTACCGTCTTCTTCGTCCTCCCGCTATCTCCCTTTGGGGCATATCTGTTGCTATCTCCTACAGCCCCCTCCATGCCCCCCCCCCCCCCCTAAATACACATATTACTCATCTCTGTAAGTCTCTTCTCCGTGTGATGTTAGGTCTCCCACTATTTGGTTTCCACGTTGGGTACTATACAAGGGAGTGTTTAATTATACAATTCCAACGTTTTCTTAGCGTGTTTCCTATCCAGCGCCAAAATCTTTCCCCCAGCTGATGGTTCGCTGCAATTTGTTTATTTCTCTCCAAGTGATTGTGCCCTAACAACTATTGTTACCTAATGATATTACATGGCTCTCTCATCTGTTTGGTAGTGAGACACCGAGCCTTTTCGGATAAGGACGAAGAACAGAAGGCTCATGTGCGCGAGCTGGGCATGTTAAAACATTTTACGACAGTTAGAAATCGTTGAGAGTCGGTCGGCCCTCAGGGGAGGGCAGGGGAAGACCATGGCCATTCCCCACCATCACAAGAAGTCTTCCGTGATTGCAAAGCCGACACATAGCTCTCTGGTACTGGGCTGATCAAATTCTCTCTCTTCTAGGTGATGTGTTGTTGCTTCTGTCCTTTCTGTTAGTTGGGTGTTGTCATTTCTACAATGTATGGCCTTTCTGTTAGTTGACATATTGTTACTTCTATAGTTTTTTTTTTATCTTTCTGTTAGTTGACATATTGTTACTTCTATAGTTTTTGTCCTTTCTGTTAGTTGACATATTGTTACTTCTATAGTTTCTGTCCTTTCTGTTAGTTGACATATTGTTACTTCTGTGTTTTTTTTTTTACCTTTCTGTTAGTTGACATATTGTTACTTCTATAGATTTTGTCCTTTCTGTTAGTTGACATGTTGTTACTTCTATAGTTTCTGTCCTTTCTGTTAGTTGACATATTGTTACTTCTATAGTTTTTTTTTTATCTTTCTGTTAGTTGACATATTGTTACTTCTGTAGTTTTTGTTTACCTTTCTGTTAGTTGACATATTGTTACTTCTATAGTTTCTGTCCTTTCTGTTAGTTGACATGTTGTTACTTCTATAGTTTCTGTCCTTTATGTTAGTTGACATATTGTTACTTCTATAGTTTTTTTTTTATCTTTCTGTTAGTTGACATGTTGTTAATTCTATAGTTTCTGTCCTTTCTGTTAGTTGACATATTGTTACTTCTATAGATTTTGTCCTTTCTGTTAGTTGACATGTTGTTAATTCTATAGTTTCTGTCCTTTCTGTTAGTTGACATATTGTTACTGCCTATAGTTTTTGTCCTTTCTGTTAGTTGACATGTTGTTACTTCTATAGTTTCTGTCCTTTCTGTTAGTTGACATATTGTTACTTCTGTAGTTTTTTTTACCTTTCTGTTAGTTGACATATTGTTACTTCTATAGTTTCTGTCCTTTCTGTTAGTTGACATGTTGTTACTTCTATAGTTTCCGTCCTTTCTGTTAGTTGACATATTGTTACTTCTGTAGTTTTTTTTTTACCTTTCTGTTAGTTGACATATTGTTACTTCTATAGTTTCTGTCCTTTCTGTTAGTTGACATGTTGTTACTTCTATAGTTTCTGTCCTTTCTGTTAGTTGACATATTGTTACTTCTATAGTTTTTTTTTATCTTTCTGTTAGTTGACATGTTGTTACTTCTATAGTTTTTGTCCTTTCTGTTAGTTGACATATTGTTACTTCTATAGTTTCTGTCCTTTCTGTTAGTTGACATATTGTTACTTCTATAGATTTTGACCTTTCTGTTAGTTGACATGTTGTTACTTCTATAGTTTCTGTCCTTTCTGTTAGTTGACATATTGTTACTTCTATAGTTTCTGTCGTTTCTATTAGTTGACATGTTATTTTCACTGTTTCTTTTAGTTGACTTGGTACTTTAATTGATTCTGTTCTAGTTGTTAATTTAAATGTGTCTATTTTAGACGTTACTTAAAAGTGTCTAGTTAGCAGTTACTTTAAATTCTATTTTTGCTGTTACTTTAAATGAATATTTTAGTTGTTACTTTAAATATCTATTTAAGTTGTCACTTTAAAGTGTTCATTTAGTTGTTACTTTAAAAGTGTCTATTTAGTTGTTACTTTAAATTCTATTTTAGTTGTTACATCAAATGTCTATTTTAATTGTTACGTAAAAAGTGTCTATTTAGTTGTTAACACTAATGTCCTTTTAGTCATTATTTTAAATGTATATTTCAGTTGTTATTTTTTTCAATGTATGAGGGCGAGTCAATAAGTAAGTCGCACAGTTTTGTGGGATGGCAGGTAAATGTAGTTGGTGTTTTCTACAGGTGTCATTAGGTGGCAGCAACATCGAACTTTATATTCCCGTTCGTCAGGTGGCGCTAGGTGTCTCATGCGCATGCGCAACGCATAAACAAAATTGCGATTGTACTTACGGAGTGTAGAACCAAAGAGCAATGTGCTGTTGTGCGTTGTTTTTTTTTGTTTTTTGTGGGCAAAAGGATTGCCTGCAAAGGACATTCATAAGGAAATGCTTCACGTTTATGCTGATAAATGTTTGTCCCGTAAAGCAGTGCATAGCTGGGTAGAAAAATATTCTCAAGGACGCTCTAAAATTGTTGATGAAATCCGATCTGATCGTCCTGTTGACTTACAGTGTTCTGGGATTGTCAAGGAGTGCTTTTAACTAATTTCAAGAAGAAAGGTGACAATGTGAACGAAGGCATTCATTTCTGGACAGACTATAGCACACTATCTGGGAAGTGACGCGATTGACCCATCATTTACCCAACATCGACCCAACATTGATCCAACACTGAACAAACATTGACCCAAAATTGACCCAACGTCGACAACATCGACCCAACACTGACCCAACATTGACCAAACATTTACAACATTGACCCAACATTTACAACATTGTCTCAACATTGACACAACATTTACAACAATAACCCAACATTGACCCAACATTGACCTAACATTGACCTAACATTGACCTAACATTGAACCAATATTGACCCTACATCGACTCAAAATTGAACCAGCATTGACCCAGCATTGACCCAACATCGACCCAACAATGACCCAACATTGACAACATGAGCCACTAGTGCCGTTTGGTCCACAACAGATTGACCTATAACTGTATGTTACCCCCAGGTCACAAAGACACCCACACGAGTTTCTCTCCGTCTTACCTTGACCTATATACACCTGTCGATGACTGCTCCAATTAAGTTATGCCAGGTAAAGAAACATTAAAGATCTCGGCATTTGAGGAAGAAAACAAAATATGTGAAGTATAATGTCCGTCTATACCTTAGACGTGTGAGGATTCGCGGTGTGGATGTTTACGAAATATGGAACTCGAAGATGTGTATGTATAACTTGATCCTGAGTAGTGGCTCGGAGCACTAACATTCTCAGATACAGGCGAAAAGGTAGAAGGCATTGAGTCAAAAACCGACAACACAGCACTAGGGACACTCCGATGAACGCACTTTACCAATCCCTCGGCTTATAGAAAGTATGCACTAGTGCAATAGGCTTAAAATAGTTGATAATATATCTATTATCAGTAATAGATAACGAACGAACGATCGAACGAAGGAACGATCGAACGAATAAACTTTATTTTCAAAGTGTTAAGAACTGGGCATGCAGGTCCGTCTAACATTCTGCCCTTCTATCACTCTCTTTCATACATTATTTCATCCACACATCATTCAAGGCTAACTGAGGACACCAACAATATAAAAGGTATGCATTGATTGATTGATTGATTGATTTAGGAACCGACATCACAGCATTCGGGACATTCCCATAAGCGCTCCGTCCCCATCCCCAGCAGCCAGCGAAGAGTTCCAACACTAATAGTTCCAGTAGCAATCTGATTATATGTCCGTCTCGCCTTTCCTCTGAGCGTCGATCGTCGGCCAGATCCCCTCGTCACTCCTCGCTGTCTCATTCTTACCAGACCATGGTTATCCATTTGCTCCTCCGAGGTGTACACGTGCTCCCACAAGGCCGCAACCACGTCTGCCTTGTCATGCATTATAAAGGCATGGGGAAAATGCAAACATCAATACTACACGACTAACTAAAATGAATGAATGATGTGGCAGTTGTTATTAGTTATGGAGAACATATTGGTCTACCAAAAGTGGCCTGGTTGTTATACTATCTTCTTCTTCTCCAGCATTCCGAGCCATTGAGGTTCTTTGCTGCAGATAGAAGCCGTCTCCATTCGTGCCTCTGGTGGACCTTCTCTTGCCAGTCGCTGATTCCAAGTGCTTGTAGGTCTGCATGTATATTATCTCTCCACCGTCTTCTTGGTCTACCTCGGGGTCTACGGTCATTTATTATATGTAAGCGAGTTTTGTTTCCCTATTATCTTCCATTCTTTCTATATGCCCCAGCCATTGCAGTCTATTAGCCTTCATGATACCAGTGATTAGCGGGGACTTAAACAGATCATAAATGTCTTTGTTACTTCTTCTTTTCCACTCTCCACTTTGTGTATCCCTAATGGGCCCAAAGATGCGTCTTCAAACTTTGTTCTCAAAGGTTTGTAACAAGGCTTCGTCTCCTTTAGTTGTACTCCAGGTTTCAGAGTCATACAGAACAACTGGTCTAATCAGTGTTTTGTATATTGTGATCTTGGTGTTATGAGATAGCGCATTTGATTTTAGCAGATGTTGTAGTGCATAGATCTATCTTATTTCCAGAGTTGATTCTAGCTTGTCTTTCTTCCCTTATTATGTTCGAGCAGTTGAAGATTGTACCCAGGTATTTGTATGTTTCCGTTCTTTTAAAGGTCATATTATCTATTTGTATGTGGCCAGAGTTTTTAACCGTTCCTTCTCTTGAAATTACCATATATTCTGTCTTATCTTGATTGATAACCAGCCCCATTTGTTGAGCTTTTTCCTTTAAGTGAGTCAATATTTCCAATGTCTTTTCTACATTTTCCCCTATAATATCTATGCCATCTGCATAACCAAGCAGTTTGGATGTTCCTCCAATATTACATTCCTCCTTTACCTTCCTTACAACTTTCTCTACAGCCAGATTGAAAAGGAGCGGCGATAGTGCGTCACCCTGTTTCAAGCCAGATGTTATTTGGAAAGGATCTGATTTCCTGCCTTTATATGTTACTATATTATAAATATCTTCCATGCATAGTCTAGTCATGTTGATTAACTTCCATGGTATTCCAAATTCCTGCATAGCATTCCATAGACTATTGGACACTATCATAAGCCTTTTTAAAATCCACAAAAATGTTATGGTGATCTCTTTTATATTCCCAACTTTTCTCAGCTATTTGTCGTAAGATAAAAATCTGATCTATTGTTGATCTGTTTTATCTGAAACCCGCCTGGTAGTCACCTAATATGTCTTCTGACTATGGTTTTATTCTATTTAGTAATACCGCGGATAGTATCTGTTATACTATGGTTTTATTATTATTATTATTATTATTATTATTATTATTATTATTATTATTATTATTATTATTATTATTATTATATAGACAGTTGAATTGAGATGCACCACTGATAATTTATCAATAATAGGCAGCCCAAGAGAGTACACAGTTGATATTATATCAAGATTAGAAGTTGGATGTGTCGGCCTAACGGCGCAAGAACGCAGCTCTGCTGTAAACAAGCACAACGCAATCACATTTTTAAAAAAACAAAAAAAAAAACAAAAAAAAAACAAAAAAACAACTCCGGATGAACGCAGAAGAGGAAGATATCAAGATTAGATAGTTCAATAGATATTCATACAGTTGATATCATATTAAGATTATATATCCCAAGAGATGTACATAGTTGATATCATATCAAGAATAGATAGTTAAATACATGTCCATACAGTTGATATCATATCAAGAATAGATAGTTAAATACATGTCCATACAGTTGATATCATATCAAGAATAGATAGTTAAATACGTGTCCATACAGTTGATATCATATCAAGAATAGATAGTTAAATACATGTCCATACAGTTGATATCATATCAGGAATAGATAGTTAAATACATGTCCATACAGTTGATATCATATCAAGAATAGATAGTTAAATACATGTCCATACAGTTGATATCATATCAAGAATAGATAGTTAAATACATGTCCATACAGTTGATATCATATCAAGAATAGATAGTTAAATACATGTCCATACAGTTGATATCATATCAAGAATAGATAGTTAAATACATGTCCATACAGTTGATATCATATCAAGAATAGATAGTTAAATACATGTCCATACAGTTGATATCATATCAAGAATAGTTAGTTAAATACATGTCCATACAGTTGATATCATATCAAGAATAGATAGTTAAATACATGTCCTTACAGTTGATATCATATCAAGAATAGATAGTTAAATAGAAGTAAACAGGTATTTTTTATTTTTGTGCTCGCTCACTTTGAACTCAATCGTAGTCCACACACACTACTTCTAGTAGTGCTGGACTGAATTTTGCGTGTGGATTAGCTTTCCCTATTACTAGTGTCCCTCGCCATTCCGACTTCTGAGGCACTTCGCCAGCTTAAATACACTCCTGTGCCTCTATTGTCCTTGAGACTGTCTACAACCACGCATGTCAAACCCTCTCTGGGGCATTTTATGGTTGGTTGGATGCTGAATGATTTTGTTCTACCGTATTAGATAACCAGTCTCAGATCAACCATCTTTAGTGGTCTTTGGCGACATGTACAGAAGGCCAACGCTGGTACTGTTCTTTACTTTCCACCTAGGGACCTCGGTAACACTAACAATGTCCCATGTCCTGTGCGGGACGTTGCGATCAATCCCAGGTTGATGTTGCTAGGCAATCTTACATTGAGTACTCTGCCATTGCTTTCTGAACGAGAAGTCAACGTTGAAATTCAACTTAACGCAGTGTAGGGGTTGGACCGGCCTATCTCGTCATCAGCGTAACGGAAGTTTAAGAGCGACCGCTCTTATACTGACAGCTGCGTCGACGTTTTCTGCAGTGTCAGTGTTGTTTATTTCCCCTTTGAGCTCAAGTAGCACAAGGACGTGGCATAAACTCTGTTGTGATGTTATCTCCTCACGGTCCTTGTCCTTTTTCTGGGTTTGGACACGGTTGTTTGATTTGTGAACTGCATGTTCAGAAAATGGCGGTGGCCGGTTGCTGAACGAGCTAGTTTTGCATTACGCAGTAATGTGTGTGAAGCTGCTGTATTTCTAGTGACTGCCGCTTCCATCGATGATGAACTGTAATTTTTACGGCGGACTGTTGTGTTGGCATTCTGGCAGCTGCCTTATGCATGTACATGCCTGTGCGTGCTGTTGGGTTGTCGGTACTGCTGTCTGTCCCACTATTCACATAGGACAGTGAGAGTAGGGTTGTCAGATACGTGAGCACCAAAAAGATGACATAATAAGACAAACAGGAGGACAAAAGAGGACATAATAAGACAAAAAGGAGGGCAAAGGAGGACATATTGAATGTGTCATTTAAATCGTTCCTGGTTAAACCCACAATGAGTACAATTTTATTACAATAGCTGCCAATGCATTTTTTATCATAGCCGATTGTTCGTTTACAGAAAGAAAACATTCTTTCAAAGCAGTAAACAGCCTAAACAGCCTTTCAACAGCTGGAAACAAACTGAGCCATCTAGCTTTAGAGGATAGAGTAGTTGCTGATAGTTAATGTTGACATAGTCACAACAATCCTTTAAAGTTTCTGTTCTGACAGTGTATATAGAAAAGTAATTAAATATCTTCAAGACAATAGATTCAACGTCAATCTGCATTAAATCTGCGCCGTGTTGGATGCAGTTGTGCAGAACATGAGCAGAACATCTAACGCCTACTAATGGCTTGCTCGAGGCTTCCTTCAAATGCTAGAACACATTTCTACCTTCTCTTCTGTTAATGCCTACAAAATTCACATTGACATTGTCACCAGCAAAAGCAACACATTGGGAGTACAAATTATGTTTTCGGAGCGTTCTCAAAATATACTGTGATATAGTTTCTGAGGTTTCATTTGGTGTGTTGTCTAACTCGAGAATCATAGTTTGGATTCCACCTGCTTTCCAGTCAAAGTACTGAACAACGATTGGAAATATTTTCTGCGAACCTTGATTGCTAGCATCTGTCGAATGACCGAAACATGAAATACCACTTAAAGATTTATCTAATTCATCAACAGTGTGGGGGACAATCACCTGGTTTATTATTGCGTCAGTTTTTGTTTTTTGCACAAGCAATATTTTTATCAATTTCTGAATCTTCAAATAATGTGTGCATCAAACCAGCTGTGCAGGTCATCGAGTAGTAAAACTGATGATGACAAACTGTATGAAATGCCAAAGTTGCTTCAGTCGCATGCGCTTTCGGCAACACATTTGAGTACTTAGGCTGAAATAAAAAAAAAAGACGTCAATGTGCTAGATGACGCGGACACTTTGATTAGGTTTCTATGTCTCTCACTGTCAACATGGCGCTCCAAGTCAGTAGTTCCTTTGTTGGCTCTGCAAGTATGGAAGCCTCCTTGGATGGCGGGGAATGCCCATGGTCTGCCCCTGCCTTCCCTTGAGGGGTGACCAGGATCTTTGGCTGTTCTATATGGACCAGCTGGGATGGGGGATAACACCACAACAGTGAGAGTCAAACGTCCTAAGAAACCCCTGGGAAGGTTAACCCGGTCAACAAATGCCCGCAGAAGTCGGATGTGTCGGCCTAACGGCGCAAGAACGCAGCTCTGCTGTAAACAGGCACAACGCATTCACATCCGAAAAAAAAACTCCGGATGAACGAAGAAGAAGAAGAAGAAGTTCCGTTGTTGGCAACGGACAAGTAACTATCGCAAATCGTACACTTTGCTTCATTCTCGTTGAGTCCTTCAAGGAAGAATGGAAACTTATTTTTCTTAGTGTTCGAGAATTTGCAGTTTCTTTTTGTAGAAGCCATTTTCATAAACATAGACGGCAAAAACTACAAATTAAAAAAAAAAAAAAAAATTTTACGTGGCGTCTCTGTTACCGGAACCGGGGTTAACATTAACATTTTGACCATAGAGACTACAGCGTTGTTAGCGTTGCCGAATATAGGAACAATTAGATTTAAATTATACACATAATTGGTGTTTCCCATTTGGTATAAATAGGAAAATTAAATAAATATTATTAAGCAATGGGTTTTACTAAAGAATGTAAAAACACGGTAGAGTGTAGATACATTGTAAGTTGTAACAACACTACATTAAAAAATGATAACATTAAAAAATGATAACATAAAATAATAAAATATTTAAAAAGCCGGACATTTTAAAGGTTTTTAGCTTTGCCTGCCGGACCGAGGACATTAGGCTAAAAAGGAGGACATGTCCTCTCTTTACCGGACGTCTGGCAATCCTAAGTGAAAGGCATTTTGTGTGATATTCACTGGCCCAGGAACGGAGCATTACGGGGGGGGGGGGTGCCCATTTGCCGTGAAGTTGGAACCGCGACTAACTATCTGGGTTTGTTTATACCAGGAACGGAGCATTATGGGGGGAGGGGGGGTGTGCCCCTTTGCCGTGAAGTTGGAACCGCGACTATCTGGGTTTGTTTATTGCCCACTCGATTTCAGCTGCTGTTGTCTCTGTCTCTGTGACATTGCATTGTGAATACTTTTGTCTTTGTCATCTTTATTTGTATGTGATTCCTTGTAATAATATTTTCACCTATTAAAAATGTCTGTATCTCCATTGGGGTTCTTCCACGCGTATCCTTTGTAATATTTGTCTTAGTTCAAATTTTCTGGTTAATGCTTTTAGTTATTTGAACATTTCGTCATCTCTTCCATTCCTCTGAAGTTTCCTCACACAGGCTTTGTTGAGCTGAGTCAAAAATCGACATGAAAGCGCTCCGGAAATTCCCATACGTGCTCAGCCCTCATCTTCAACAGCCAGCGAAGAGTTCCAATACAAATGGTACCAGGTGCAGTCTGATTATGTGTCCGCCTGGCCTTTTCTCTTGAGTCCTGAGTGTCGGCCAGAACCTCTGGTTACTCCTTGCAGCACCATTCTTCTTCTTCTTCTTCTTCTTCTTCTTCTTCTTCTTCTTCTTCTTCTTCTTCTGCGTTCATCCGGAGTTTCTGTTTTCGGACGTGATTGCGTTGTGCCTGTTTACAGCAGAGCTGCGTTCTTGCGCCGTTAGGCCGACACATCCGACTTCTGCAGGCATTTGTTGACCGGGTTAACCTTCCCGGACAGCACCATTCTCTCTAGGTCATGATGATCTTCCGCACTATACACATGGTCCCAAAGGGCCCCGACCACATATGTCTCGTCGCACGGGTCTTGTAAGAATGTCATGATGTCTACACATACCTTCTTTCTTCGGTTATGTCTTTATAGTCTAAACCTACAACGCAATTTTCAATTACATTTCAGCTCGCTGCTCGCAGAAATCGGGTTTCCCGCAATTTAATTATTTATCCTATCTGGCCTGCACAAAGTGGCGTAAGTGGGTCAGACATTTTATGCAATCGTGACCTTGACGATGTAAACAAAGCTGGGCGGAAATGGTTAAATATATAGTTTCATAGAGTTGTGCCTGTTACAGATCTGGAAGGCAACTTTATGTTTACTTATTAGTTATGCGTTAAATTTACATAATTCAAGCTATTGATTTATCGATTGCCCAGATCTTGGTGTAGTTTGCATCAAAACCAAATCTATAATTTTGCTTTCAGGGTTAATGGAATCTTTTGACAGAAAGTGTGTCGCCGAAGCAAATGTATACATTGGCTTTCTGATATTTCTCGGCGTAACTGCCAACATACAGCGACATGGAGTTTCTCGGCGTAACTGCTAACATATGATACAGCGACATGGAGTTTGACAGCAATGTACAAGTCTACGTAAACTACAAGGATTATGTCAACAATTGGATGTGCGTGGTTGGTGCAGTAGCAACCGAAAAATGTGATGAAGACAAGTAATGATTCAGGGAAGGAGAAGTAGTGTACCAGTGTGTGGCGGTGCTCTCGTGTGAATGATAACATAATTTCACACTCGTGAATATGTTCTAGCGATGTGCGATATGGCTGGATCGACAGCAGGTAAGCTGATAATTGTGTTCGTCTGATTTGAATATAATGTGGGGGTTGCCTTTGTCGGCATAATGGTGTCTGTGTGTGCTGTGAACTATATGTACTTGATGGATCTGCTAAGTGTGGGGTGTCATAGGGTAGGAGACGAAAGTCAGCCACATAAATTAACCAGTGGGCGCACGCGCACGAGTGTGTATTTATTTATTCATCAAAGATATAATTTTACTTTCTATCTATACCACAAACCGGCTCTGTGGCGAAGGTGTTGCGGACGCAGTTCGCAGTCTTGCACATCGCGTCTGAAACACAGCTGCGGGTAATTTGGTAGCAGGCCGCCTAGCGTTGATTTCCATACAATGGTATGAGTGCGGGTCGTTCAGAAAACAAAGACAAACTAGTGAACATAAACTTGCCAGAAAATTACCAACAACCAAAGAATGCTATGTTTGACTGCGACATCCTGTAAAGGATATGCAACTAACTAACTATATCACATTAACCTGTTCAACCTTCACATGGTGAAACAACTGGGGTAGTTAGTTATTTTAAACTATCTGTTACGTCCGTTTCTCTTCTTATTCTCATTCATATTTTAAACTATCTGTTGCTTCCGTTTCTCTTCTTATTCTCATTATTGTTTTAACTATTTTTGCGTCCGTTTCTCTTCTTATTCTCTTTCATGTTTTAAACTAATTTTGCGGCCGTTTCTCTTCTTATTCTCATTATTGTTTTAAACTGTTTTTTGCGTCCGTTTCTCTTATTCTCATTCATGTTTTAAACTATCTGTTGCGTCCGTTTCTCCTCTTATTCCCATTCAT
Organism: Cepaea hortensis; assembly: GCA_963921405.1. Taxonomy (NCBI): domain Eukaryota; kingdom Metazoa; phylum Mollusca; class Gastropoda; order Stylommatophora; family Helicidae; genus Cepaea; species Cepaea hortensis. Next base: position 88,857,748 of record OY992876.1, read on the forward strand.
GTTTTAAACTGTCATTTGCGTCCGTTCCTCCTCTTATTCCCATTCACGTTTTAAACTATCTGTTGCGTCCGGTTCTCTTCTCATTCTCATTCGTGTTTCAAAACTATCTGTTGCGCCCGTTTTTCTTCTTATTCACATTCATGTTTTGGGAGAGGCTGACCGAGTGGTTAATACACCGGGCGCCCAGTTGGAATATTGAGGTTTGAATCTTCGGTACGGTAATGGATTGTTTTCGGGGGGGGGGGGGGAAGAAAACCCCAACCTTCACAGTTCGGGGCGACTGCACTAGCCAGGCAGCCTTAATGCATTAGGTTAAAGGGCACTCCGATCCCGTCCTACACCGCAAGGTACTTCAGGCAGTCGTTTAAAAAAAACAACCAGTCACTTAAAAGTCTTCATTGCACCGGTTTTTATTCCATATGGCTCAGTCTCTTTATGCAGCGCGGAAAACGACGCACAAAGCACGAACTCCATAGCTCTAGCGACGACCTTCAGGAGTCTCCGAAAAAAATGCACTAGTGCTTGCTTGCTTGCTTGTGTTCATTGGCTTGAGCTCCAACGCAAAGTCCTGTATGTCGGATGAAGGCATCCTGTTGTCCAACATCAGTGTGATGTCATACAAGACCTGAGGTTTGCGTGAGTATCCGTTGTCCCATGTCAGGCTTATTGGTGTGCAGACTGGTGGTTCCTCGCCGTACAGGCAGACACTCTCCGACTTCGGAGGAATCGGCGATCCTATTGACTTTAGCCAGGACCCCGAAGGGACCTGTTGCCCAGGACGCTCGACGAGGACGCGTCAATAGGTCTTGGCCAGCATATAACCCGGCCCTGGTGCCTTGCAAACACCTCTGCGTCCCAAATGCACTAGTGAACCGAAGGATGCGGACCGGAGTTGGACCAACAACCTTCGGAGCCCGAGTCAGAAGACTTGACGATACTTCAATTTTAATTCACCGCAAACAAAGGGAATTCCAGGGCACACGTCATATCCTGGAGTCCCCTTATTCGCGCTGTATCTAGGTGTGCATGACCTTGACCGGAATAACGTTGTCGGTGTGCAGCAAATGGTTTAGTTATGTGTGTGAGTTGACCTGAATATTTCAGTGGTTGTATACTCTTGTGCACACTTAGGGGCTGTTATTGTGTGCTAATCTGTGACCCTGAAAAGGGCCCGTTCCGTTATGGCATTCTTCTAGTGGCCCTGAAAAGAGCCCATTGCTGGATGATACTGCTGTATGCATGAGTTGACAATCATATTCTGCAGACTAGTGTTGCGGCGGTGGCCAGACTGCAGACTATTGTTGGGGTGGCCAGAATCGAACAATGTAAAACTTTAATTGAACGGAGATCCCCCACCAGTGCTATATATAGCTGCTAACTACGCTATATATAGCTGCTAAAGCTAAATATAGCCTCGTGACGTCTGTTGCGGTGAATTAAAATTGAAGTACCGACTTGACCACTTCGCCACGGAGACTCTAGGCAGTAAGGAGAGTTATGTTTTTATTTAGACATGCTCTACTGGCTGTGTCATTTAAACACTTTAAAAAAAACAAAAAAAAACATCGTATTTAGTGCGTTGCTTTGTTTCACTTTTACACACAGAACCCACAAATAATATGTTGCACGATTTATTGCCTGCCATGTTTCACTGAATCTCGTCGTGTGTATACTGCAGTTATATATGACATGGAGAGAATACGCGAATAATACTATAGCTTACAAAATTAAAACACGGATTAAGCTATGGCAATAAAGTTATCAAAGAAAAAGCGTTTCCTGCCTATACTGTATTGGACGAACAATAAACAATTGCTCAAATATAGTGAGGTCGTAGCAATTAGGACAAATATAGTGAGGTCGTAGCAATTAGGACAAATATAGTGAGGTCGTAGCAATTAGGACAAATATAGTGAGGTCGTAGCAATTAGGACAAATATAGTGAGGTCGTAGCAATTAGGACAAATATAGTGAGGTCGTAGCAATTAGGACAAATATAGTGAGGTCGTAGCAATTAGGACAAATATAGTGAGGTCGTAGCAATTAGGACAAATATAGTGAGGTCGTAGCAATTAGGACAAATATAGTGAGGTCGTAGCAATTAGGACAAATATAGTGAGGTCGTAGCAATTAGGACAAATATAGTGAGGTCGTAGCAATTAGGACAAATATAGTGAGGTCGTACCAATTAGGACAAATATAGTGAGGTCGTAGCAATTAGGACAAATATAGTGAGGTCGTAGCAATTAGGACAAATATAGTGAGGTCGTAGCAATTAGGGCAAATATAGTGAGGTCGTAGCAATTAGGACAAATATAGTGAGGTCGTAGCAATTAGGACAAATATAGTGAGGTCGTAGCAATTAGGACAAATATAGTGAGGTCGTAGCAATTAGGACAAATATAGTGAGGTCGTAGCAATTAGGACATTCATGCTGGTTTATGCAAACAAAAAGAGTTCCTGTTAAATTTGAAATGACCGTGGAGACAACAAGTGCAATATATACATTGCAATCAAGCCCAGCATTTATTGGCTCTGTGTGATTTACAGGACAATTGTACCTCCGCTAGTTTGCCATTGCTGTCGCACGGGCCGACTGTTCATACTGACGCCTCATATCATCGTAGATCTGCGACCAAATAATCTGCAGCTGAACCCTAGACCAGGAATCTCGGGTATATGTGAAACGCGTTCACTGTCCACATGCCACAGAGCCGGCGAATATACCATCGTCATCAAGTGCCCATCCAGCTGGCGTAGGCGTTCATGTCTCTCCACAGATCTCGGTCTTTGGTGTTCTGCCGCTGATATTTCTCCATGCCACCGTCTCAGTCCACCAGCAACATTTCTCTTGGTTCGCCTCCTCCTCTCTTCCCATTGATCTTTCAAGTTGTCACGATGTTCTCTAATGCCTCTTCTCATCACATCACCAACGAAATCTGTCTCTTTCTTCTTCTTTTTTTTTTCTTTCTCATTACCTATTATAGGACATCGCTGTCAACACCCGCATTTCACCACTGTTGTTGATTTCTTGGCAAGTAGTTTGCCATAGCTTTCTGAGCGGCCGGCTCACTTATCGATTCTCGCGCAGCTGCGTTTGCTCACGTGGATAAACAGGATTACAGAGAAAGTCGCTAACAACACCTTAGCCAGGGAGCGGTCCTCTTTCTTCTACTTTCTTCTAATTGTATATAATAATACAATGCTCTAGTTTCATTAGCCTCTTTCATGCAATCATTGTTAATTACTCTGGTAGTCCACGGTACGCACAACAATCGTCTCAGGAACCACATCTCTGTTGCTTCCAAGTTCTGGAATAAACCATAGTAACTAAACATTCTGTTTGTTTAGCCCAGGAATCAAAAACTTCAGGAAGTACTTGTCTTGTTTCTAGCAGACGAAAATAGGCAGACAACTAGGTCATCGCGATGGCTGACGAGAGACAACCTTGGGAACCCCCAGCGTGTGTATACTCGGGCCAGACCGCAGAAGCCAGTACACACTTAACATCTCGACCTACATAACTTTATTGCGACTAAACTTCCGGGGCTGGTTGCTGTCTAACGTCATTTCTCACTCCCTATTTGCCCTCCTGTTCTAGGAACAGGTCGGCGTCTCTGGCGAAGGGCAGTGAACGCGTTTCACATTCCCCCATACCGGGTTCAATATCACATGCAGGCGATTTGGAAGCGGACCGCCTTGGGCTGATTTTTAACAGTGGTATAAGCGTCGGTTTTCAGAAAGCTACAGTCAGTTGGATGTCCTTTACAGGACGTCGCCGTCAACCCCATCATAGCTGACTGTGATGTGCTAGGCAAGTGCAGGTCAGCATGGCCGAATGGATAAGAACGCGTGTTCTTAAACATCATGTGTGCTGATGCCGTTGTAAGCGGTCCAACCCACACACCGGACAGTTGGGCTAAAATGTTGACCTGTCGTCCTTGACTTTGGGACGTAAATTACAAGTACCTCTGAAGTCGGAGTGGGTTCGCCTGATGGTGAGGGACACTATTGATAGGGAAAGCTAATACACTCGTAAAATTCAGTCCAGCACTACTAGTAGTAGTGTGGATGGACTACGCTTGAGTTCAAAGCCAGCGAAAGGAAACCAGGCAAGTTTACGTTTAGTAGTTTGCAATTGCTTTCTGAACGATCTACGCTCAAAATGTTGTATGAAAACCAGCGCAAAGAGGTCTGCTTCCAAATCACATGCAGCTGTGTTTCGAACGCAATATGCGGGATTGTGAATCGCGTATGGAACCTCGTCGCTACAGCGCAATTGCATACTACTGAACGTAAGATTGCCTACCAAGAAAATGACACAAAGCCAAACAATGCCGGGTTGTTTACGATGTCCTGTAAGTAGTAAAAGGTCAGCCACGTCTGTTTTAAAGCATAATCGGCAGTCTAGGAGATGGCAATATTAAAATTTGGATCTGTGATCTAACTGCCAAGATAAAATCCGACAACATCGGGTATGAAGAGATCGTGGGAAAATATGGACAAGGGGGAATAAATCAAACGAGATTTATTTACCATTTTTCTTTTGCGCAGTGAATCTATGTCTTTGGCGAAAGTGTTTTTCTAACAAAGAATTAAGTTGCATATTCTTTACAGAACGTCGTAGCGAACCCCAGCATTTTGTGACTGTTGGTGATTTCTTGACAAGTTTACGTTCAATAGTTTGCCATTGCTCCGAAATCTCTTATACAGTTTTAGTTCTTCCGTTCTGTGTTCTGTGCGGGCGCCAATTAACAAATATGTCTAGTTTATCAGTAACTAGCTGACCCAGCCCGGCTTCGCCCAGCTCCTGGCGGGGATCTATCTATCTATCTGCCTGCCTGCCTGTCTGCCTGCCTACCCATTCTATCTATCTATCTATCTATCTATCTATCTATCTATCTATCTATCTATCTATCTATCTATCTATCTATCTATCTATCTATCTATCTATCTCTGTCTGTCTGTCTGTCTGCCTGTCTGTCTGTCTGTCTGTCTGACGACCCGGGCCGGTTGTCTATCTATCCACCCACCCATCCATCCATCCATCAATCCGTAGGACCCGGCCCGGCTTCGCCCAGTCCCTGGCGGGAATCTGTCTGTCTGCCTGTCTGTCTGTCTGTCTGTCTGTCTGTCTGTCTGTCTGTCTGTCTGTCTGTCTGTCTATGTTCGGCCCGTTCCCGTTAAATATATAGATAGAATAGAAAAATAGATAAATTGATAGTAGAAAATATGATTGGAAGAGATCTATCTAAAGTAAACTTACCAAGATATCACGAACAGCCAATAAATGGTGGGCGGTTGGTTGACTGCAGAGTACTGTAAAGGATATGCAAGTAACTTTCTCTCACAAAAAATTACTTTTTTTTTTTTAACGAACGAAAATCTTTATTTTCAAAGGGTTAAGAATCTGGCACGCAGGCCCGTCCTACATTCTGCCCTTCTCTCTATTTCCTCTCATACATTCTTTCATTCAACATCTCTTATAAAGCAATTCTTTGACAACAAAAGACATGAAAAAAAACGCATGAAAAGTACCTCGTTGCGGCAATGTTTAACATGGGCATCATAAATACCTAGCGTGGGTGTAACGCGCCATACATATCAGAATGTTTAAAAAAAAATTAAATGTGCTGTTGAAGAAAAATAAAAATATGAGTTAGAAAATTTTCACTATTTAAATAGATGCATTATTTTTTATGAAAAGTCTGAAAATGCCTTAAAGATTTTATCATTATATATTATAACGCATATGCCTGTAGATAACTGTAGAGAAAAGGTCCACCTATTTGAGAAATATGCAACAATTAATTTAATTACATATATAGCAATGCTATTAAAAGTTACGTCCCTTGATATAACTTTTCTTAAGTTAAGTCCCCTCGCTATATAAATTATAATGTAATTACAAAATTAAATTTTATTACGTAAATAACTGTTTGTAAACTAACAAACTATGCCAGTTGGCAGCACGGGAATGAGAAGAACACGTGTAGAAAATTTCATCTCAATGGGATAGACCATTCGCGAACGCATAAATAACATACATACAGACAGACATACATTGTATTATATATATATATATATATATATATATATATATATATATATATATATATATATATATATATATATATATATATATATATATATATATATTGTGTTAGCCGTCCTCGATGATTCTCGCCCACACAACAGTACTGATTTAAATATTTTAAATGATACATTTTCTTTGTAGGACGTTCTAATGAAATGTTACGTTCAACAGGTTGCCATAGCTTTCTAAACGACCGCACTCGTATCATTGTATGAAAACCAAAGCAATACGATCTGCTGACAAATCTCCCGTAGGTGTTATTCGAACGCGGCATGCTGGTTCCCTCACAAACGAATATATAAAGCAACATGGGTTTCTCTCGACCACAAAACGGAAAATCCATAGCGAGCATATCTGTATTGGCAAGACATTAAGATCATCTCTGCGTGATGTAACAGTTCTTCACGCCGCACAGGTACGAGTGTTCTTAAAATGAAAACCTTACATGTGTGTGTGTGTGTGTGTGTGTGTGTGTGTGTGTGTGTGTGTGTGTGTGTGTTTAAATATATTATGAAAAAGTAAAACATATATGTCATTTTTCGGTGTAGTGACAACTGCGTTCAATGCAAGTACTCCAGCACCGTTAAAGTGATTGGATCCCTGTAGAAAAAATTATCTTGATCGCGTGTGTAACATCAGTTCTGTGTGTGTGAATTTTTTTTTTTTTTTTTTTTTGGGGGGGGGGGGGGGTCTCGATTACACCATCTGGTCAGCCATCCAGATATTTGCCTCTCTGCCTTTCTCCTATTCTTTCCCCCTCAATCTTGGCAGTGTCATCGAGTTCTCCGATGTTTTTTGGTCTCATAACATGCCCCCCCCCCCCCAAAAAAAAAAAAAAAAAAAAAAATTTTTTGGACTATCCACGTCTAATCACGTTACGGTTTTCGTTCTTTTCTGGTAGGCTTGCTCATTGGTTTTTCTGTCTACCCATGGTATTCATTGCATTTTCCCCAGAAACCACATTTCCACAGCCTTCATATGTTTTTTCAGCTTGTCTGCACATTGTCCACGTTTCACATCCATTCAAAAGTAAAGGTTCTATGTAAGTAGTGGGGGGGGGGGGGTGTGGGGGGTTTAAACTAAGTAGTATTTCTGGTCCGCGTCGATTGTTCGCTGCTCGTAAATCCTTATATAGGGAGTTATAACTCCCCCAGCGGACCAGCACATAAACGGACCAGATTTGACCTAGTTTTTCCCCTCAAAATTCGCCGTTTTCAGTTCTTCCAGTCTTTTGCTACTTCCGGTGTCTTCGGGGGCGACCGGGGCGGGCAAGGCGACCGGCCGAACTGGACATCGCGGGTGCGGTGATCGATGATCGAAGTCAATACGATTGACAGATCGAACCTGAGTTGATGGGCCATCTTTCTATTTCACCATTACCTCAACCCTGTTCAAGGAGAAGTCACCACCGGCTCAGAATGATAGTCCTGTGACTAGTCAGCCACCAAAGCAGCTGCACATGGTTTTACTCTCACAGTCTTATTAATCCGAAGGTAATTGTTGTCCATATTGGGTAATGGACGGGTACAGTAATGGTAAATTGGAACGAACGAACGAACGAAAATCCTTATTTTCCAAGGGTTAAGAATTGGGCATGCAGGCCCGTCTGACATTCTGCCCTTCTTCTCTATTTCCTCTCATACATTCTTTCATTCAACATCTCTTATGAAGCAATTCTTTGACAACAAAAGAATAATAAGCATTAAAACGCATGAAAAATAATCAATAATACATGACTCGTTGAGGTAATGTTTAACATGGGCATCATAAATACCCAAGGCGGATGTAACGTGCCACACGTATGGGAATGTTTTTTTTCCTGGCTAGTTGTCGTTCGAGATAATTTACCATTATTATTGTCTTTGTTGATGTTTTTTTTTAAAGGCGGCATGTAGTCTGGTCTGAGGTAGTGTTCAAACAGGTTGCGACTGTATGTATAATGATTGGTGGTTTCTTTGATTTCTTGTGGAAGATTATTCCACAACTGAGTGGCAGAGTATGCTAAGCTTGTTTTATATAAGTCTATCCTAGGTTTATGGACATGAAGTATATTTAGTTGTTCACTATGTCTTGCGTTATATTTAAACAATGGCCAAAGGTAGCTTGGGGCATTTTGAAATAGGATTTTGTGAGTTAGTTTAGCCTTATTAAAAAGTAGGCGTTTGTGGAGTGGCAGTAACTGAAGAAGTTCATGTAGGTTAGAATTGTCTGTAAACTTATCACCATTGATTGGACGCACTGCCCTTTTCTGGAGCGAATAAAGGCGTTTTGTTATTGATTTGGAGCATCCATCCCAGATTGAGGAGCAATAATCAATATGTGTTTGTATGTGGGAAGTATAGAATATCTTTCTTGTGTTTTCGTCGAGGAAGTTTTTAATTTTGGCAAGTTGGTATACTTTTTTGGCTATTTGTTTAACTAGAGCATGAACATGGGAATTAAAGGATAGATTTTGATCTATGATAAGACCCAGTGCCTTGTGTTCAGCTGAAGAGTTTTCTGCGAGTTTAGAGTGTGAAGTCTTTGCCTCGTTCCTATTAACATAGATTTTGTATTAGAAATGTTAATTTGCATGCGGTTTGCATGACTCCAGTTAACTACACTATTTATTTCCTGTTGTAAGGATAATTCTAGCACATTACGATCAATAGCGTTTGTATATACTGTGCAGTCCTCTGCAAATAAATCTCAGGACGATGACAGATATAAGGGAAGATCATTTATATAAATGGCAAATAACAAAGGGCCAAGTATAGACCCCTGAGGTACTCCAATATTAATGGTAATAGCTTGGGATAGAGATTTATTGTGTGATACTACTTGTTTTCTGTCTAATAAGAATGAGTTTATTAATGTCACCATATTAAAGCTTACTTTCATTGTTTCTAGTTTTTTAATTAGGATAGTATGATCTATCATATCGAGTACTTTTTTAAAGTCTATAAACAGCGTTCCACATAGAGTATTGTTGTTAATATTTTGATGCCAGTTTTCTATCATGTTTGTTAGGGCCGTATGGCAGGAATATTTTGGCCGAAATCCTGACTGACTGTCAGCTATTAGTTTGTGGCGAACTAAGTGCTCTAGTGTTGTTTTGTGGATGTGCTTTTCTAGCGGTTTGGATAAAGATGATAATATGGAAATTGGCCTACAATTACTCATGATACAATCGTTTAATGAACCAGCTTTTAAATGAGGATACACTTTAGCGATTTTAAAGGCTGATGGGAAGTGACCTTTGGTGAGCCATTGATTGTATATAAAAGTTAGTGACTCGCAGATTGCCGGTGCAGCATAGCAAATGATCCGATTACTGATTCCATCTAGTCCTGATGAGTTATTGTTTTTTAGGCTACTGAGATGAGTAAATACTTCAGTGGTTGTCATTAGCGGTATGTTTGTGGGAATGTCTCCAAAGCATTTGCTCTCACAGAATGATGATAATAAAGATATGTCATGAGGCACATCTGGTATTGCGGCCTTCAGTTGGTTTATGTCAGACTGAAAGAAACTACTGAATTGATCACATGTAACCTGATTTGATGGTAACGATTGTGATGATTTGTGTTTGTTTGTCAAGGTATTAATTGCTTTCCATATATCTTTAGTGTTGGTTTTATCTATTATTAAGTTCTTAACATAATTTTTCTTTTCCTTTCAAATAACATATTGAACTTTGTTTCTCAGACTACTGTACATAGTTAGATCTCTATTTTTATGTGCCCTGTCCCGGTCTCTCATGAGTTCAACTACCTCCTGTGTGATCCACGGGGGCTTAGTGTGATGTTTAACATGAACTTCCTTAAATGGAACATGCTTATCAAATACGCTTAGAAAGGTCTTCAGCCAGTGGTACAGAGCATCATCTGGGTCAGGAATCTGGTAAACATATCCAGAGATGAGTTGAGCAAGTCTTGTAAGAAGGCATCTTGATTGAAGTTTTTGTAATTTCTATATTTTATACTTATATGTTTGTGTTTTGGAGTTTTTAGTACCTCTTTTCGACCACGTGCAACATACTGGGTAGTGATCGCTCATTGCATTAATACGTACAGTACATTCTGTGATGTCGTCAGCACACGTAGTATAGATATGATCTATAAGTGTGTCAGACGAATTTATTATTCTAGTGGCTTGTTTGACTAAATGTTGGAAGTTATATGACTTTATTATGTTTTCCCATGTTTTGTTTGATTTGTTAGTGTCTATGTTGAAGCCGCCTAGCAGTATTATTTCTCTAGCATTACTAAAGACTACATCCATCATAGTGGTGAATTTTTCATACCAGATATTTCCTGCACTGGGGTTTCGATAAAGATAGCCAACTACTAGGGGTATGCGATTTTGAAGCTTAACCTCAAGCCATACACACTCAATCTCACAGGTTTCAAAATCTAGCCTACGGTAGGCGTTAAGCGAGTTAGAAATATAAACTGCAATACCCGTCTCTTGTTTCTGATAGGGATCTCTTCTAATGGGTTTAAAGCCTCTAATAGCGATGTCATCATCTGAGATGATGCTATTTAATCGACTTTCGCTAACGCCGAACATGTGAAAATTTTGATTAACTATAAGTGATAGTTCAGGCAGCTTCCCTAATAGATGGCAGATATGTAAATGCCCAATTCTGAGCCCATTATTACTGAGCCAGTGTTCGTACTTATTAGACATTTTAACAATGCGTAATCATGAATATTTTAAAACACAAAATGAATACAACTTACGTCATTTATAACAAATACACACTCTAAAGTACAGAGAAACAGTAATATCTCTATCAATATAACCACACTCACATACACAAAATAGTATAAAGATAAGTAAGGATGATCAGTGAAGACCCCCTCAGTCAGAGTATAAACGCGATAAAAAGTATTATAAAAGATATCTAACTAAGTGTCAATCTCTGTGACTTCAATACGAGTCAATGTTTACAGCCACGTACAATCTAATACGTTGCTATGTAAAACAATAATCAAGTATGCGCATAAACATTCTAGGAGAGGCTCTTTCTTGTACCGAGATCCGGTGTTGCTTTGTGCTGAATTGCTAGTAAATACCAGGCTGTGTTGGTCCTTAGTACAGCGACATCATAAGTGCCTGACGAAGTGAAGCTGGGCTAAAACGTGTGAGGTATAACAACTCTGGGTTACAATAGAATGGATACTGTTGATTTCTCACGGGTGTGTAACGACTTCCAACTACAGGCTCTGATTCGTGGCTAACAGGAGGCTGTGGTGGCACGTTGTTGTTACTATTGGATTGATCCTTGCTGTGAAGAAGAGGGAACTTATCTTCATACTTATCATCCTCCTGTATGAAAGAGGGCGTATTGTACGGATTTGGTGTGGTGGAAATGTTCCGTCTGGCTTGGATATCAGGTGCCGTGGTTATGAGTGGTCTGCTATCTTCTGGCCTATTGGTACTTGATGTGGTGGGAGTATGTCGTCTGGCTTGAGCTTGAGGTGGTGTAGCTAAAAGTGTCCTACGCGATCCAGTATTGGATGTAGGTTGTGTACGTTCTGGGTATTTAATATTTTTGGCGAGCAAGCTGGTGCCCAATGTAGACAAATGTACTTGATCCTTATAAAGTCGCTTTTTTAGGTGCTCCAGACTGTGAAGTAAACACCGGTGTGTTGTTGATGAACTGTATGTTGTTGTGAGAACAAAACTGCTGCAATATGTTATTTATGTCAGCTAAACGACGGTGGAATCCATAACTCGGTGATATGATGGAGGAGAAGAAAATGGACGAGTTAGGAAAAGTGTGACGTAATCCGTTCAAGAGCGCCAGCAGTTGAGATGTTGTGATTTGCTGGTTGTTCTTGGTGTCATTGATACCAATATGAACGCTTGCCTTTTTTACGTTAAGATTTACAGCCAACCTCCTAATCTTGTCTGTTAGCTGGTCAACACTAGCCCCAGGCAATGGAATTATGGAAACAATGTCTTTGTCTGAAGTGGCCATCCGGTCGCTGTATAGACCTTTTATTAGAGAGTCGCCTATTATAATGTGTGTACTGTCGGGTCGTGCTGTCTGCACATGTTGGTTGTCAGTACACCTTGTCCGTTGTTTCTCCCATTTAGCAGTAGTCTGTACGTATCCATGTGACTCTTCCTGTGTTTCCTGGAGGCGTGTGTTGTCTGTTGGCAGTGAACTATAGCACTGTACGTTTTCTGACGCATTGTCTTGAAGCACTTCGAATCTGTTGTTTATTTTTACGCCAATGGGATAGACTACTTATAGCGTTTTATCTTCCTCTGCACATTGAGGTTTTTTTCGCGTCTTGTTTTGTTATTTGTTTTTGGTGAAACTGGGCTTCAAGATTCTTCGAAGTTGATACAGCTGCTTGGGAATGACACGCTTGTTCAGTTGGGTTAGAGGTGGACTCGTGCTGTCAAGTTTTTATTGTTTTTCTTAGCAACAGATTTTCCTCTCTCAGGAGCGTGATTTCTGCTTTGAGAGCAGTGTAGTCACTGCTGGTCTTGCTATTAGCTTCAATGTTCGCTGTAACAGTAGTAGTGAGCGCCTTTAAGGGTTGTTCTTCTTCTTCTTCTTCTTCGTTCATCCGGAGTTTATTTTTCGGATGTGAATGCATTGTGCCTGTTTACAGCAGAGCTGCGTTCTTGCGCCGTTAGGCCGACACATCCGACTTCTGCGGGCATTTGTTGACCGGGTTAACCTTCCCGGGGGTTTCTTAGGACGTTTGACTCTCACTGTTGTGGTGTTATCCCCCATCCCAGCTGGTCCATATAGAACAGCTAAAGATCCTGGTCAGCCCTCAAGGGAAGGCAGGGGCAGACCATGGGCATTCCCCGCCATCCAAGGAGGCTTCCATAATTGCAGAGCCAACACACAGCGCTCTGGTACTGGGCTCACCCAAGGAATCGTCACGTCCTGCACATGGCTGCTTAGCCTCACTTCCGTATATTGGGCCTTCCGTTCACCATAGGCTGTTCTTCCGGAAACCAGAAGTATGCAGTCTGCAGATGACATCCACACAGTGAGCTTTCGATTCGGACTTTCCATGTAATGGATTTGCTATCCAAGCAATATTCCATTTCGTGCCACTAGGACACTTTTCCACCTTTTATGAAGCCCACACAGTGGGCTTTTGAATCGGACTTTCCACGTAATGGATTTGCTATCCAAGCAATATTCCATTTCATGCCACTAGGACACTTTTCCACCTTTTATGAAGCCCACACAATGGGCTTTTGATTCGGACTTTCCACGTAATGGATTTGCTATCCAAGCAATATTCCATTTCGTGCCACTAGGACACTTTTCCACCTTTTATGAAGCCCACACAGCGAGCTTTTGATTTGGACTTTCCACATAATGGATTTGCTATCCAAGCAATATTCCATTTCATGCCTCTGGGTCTTCATGCACCTTTAAATGTCAACCTGTATGTAGTTAAAGTAAGCTGCGGTCAACTTTAGCTTGTTGATATCTCCATAGAGCTTGTCCTCAAATGAAGCAGGTGTGGGCCAACATATCTTTCTCTGTTCTGCATACGTTGGGCAATCCTGCAGCAAATGTTTTGCTGTCATTTTTCCAGTTCTACAATTACATTCATCGGTATCTCCTATCTTTAGTTTATTGAACAAGTGGTATTTCAGCCTATTATGTCCTGTGCGGAGTCTGAAGATTGCTACTTGTTCTCTTCGGTCGAGTTTGTAATATGCATCATCCTTCTGATGGCCTGGATGCTCTGATTCCCATTTGGTTCTATAAGTGCTTTTTATAAACCTCTTTGCCTCATTATAGGTTATGTCTATGTAAGGCTGTGATAGTCGTCCGCCCTCTTTTGCCAGTCTGTCAGCCTATTCGTTTCCAGGTATACTGCAATGTGATGGGATCCACTGTATTACAACTTTTTTGGATTTCTGGCATAGACCATGGAGTGCTGCTCTTAGGTCAGTTAGTTCTGTGCTGTTATTGCTCTTCAGTATTGAGACAGCTGACTTTGCATCTGTGAAGATAGCTATTTGCTTCTCTTTATTTTCCTCCATCAGGAGCATTTCTGCTGCAGTTTTCAGAGCCACTACCTCCGCTTTGAAGTTACTTGAAAATTTTCCAGTTGCCATTGAATGTGTTTTTTTCGCTCCATTTTTTAAATTTAGGAGAATTCCTCCTCCTCCATTCTCTACTGAATTTTTGGCTGATCCATCTGTATATGCATGGGTCCAATTCCTGCTTGGGTAATGTTCTTTTATGTAGTTTAGGGTTATTTCTCTTCTTTCGGTTTCATGCTGAGTGTTCTTTTTCTCAATACCAGGAATGTTTTCTATAATCTCAGGCAGTTGCTGCTGTCTCCAAGCTGGGAACTTGTGTGCATTGTATATGGGCTTGACTGTTGATATGTTAAGTATAGGATCTGCCCTAATCCTTCGTTTTGCAGTTTCTACAAAGTTGCTACGCTTCAGTCTTCCCTTTCCAAAACCATTAAATCTGTTGTACATAGGGTGGTCTGTCAATCTTCTAAATTTTTCTGCTTGTTGCTGGGCTCTGCTATCTCTTCTATCCTGCATTGGTTGTAAACAAGTGATCTTTTCGAGTTCATTAATAGGCGTTGTCTTCAGGCTTCCAGTTATGATTCGCATTCCTTGGTTTTGGACTCTACTTATTTTGTTAAAGTTTGACTTAGCTGCTGTTGCCCAAGCTGCAATGCCATATTCCAGTACTGGCCTCACCCGTCCAGTATATAACTTCTTGAGAACTTTCTCATCTGCTCCCCACGTTGTACCAGCAAGCTTTTTCATGATTGCCATTCTCTGCCTTGCTCTTGTTCGATTTTTCTCAACCTGTGTCTTCCATGTCAGGCGACGATCAAAGGTGACTCCTAGATAGTTTGGATTTTCTTCATGGCGCAATATTTTTCCATTCAATACCAGCTTAGGTTGCTGAGTTTTATTTGAGAGGGAGAACACTGTGCATGTTGTTTTCTCCTCACTTATCTTCACTAGCCATGATTTTGACCAGTCCTCTAGCGCTAATAAGGCTTGCTGTTTTCTGCTGTTAGCTGTACTAATATATTCTTCAGATGTCTATATGGCTAGGTCATCTGCAAAGGAGGATGTGTGTACTCTGGCTGGAAAATTTTCTGTGATGTCATTTATATATGCTAGGAATAATGTTGGTGAAAGAACTCCTCCTTGGGGGACACCTTGCTCCAACAGCATCATTTTGCTTGTTTGTCCTTGTACTTTTGTCCTGGCAGTTCTGTTCTCAAGGTAGTGGCTGATCCATTTATACATTTTTCCACAAACATGCATGTTTTGCAGTTTTACTTTCAGTCCTTCCTTCCATACTTTATCAAATGCTTTTTCTAAATCTATCCAGACTGCTAGTGTGTGCTTTTTCTCTTGGAAGGCATCCTCTATTTCCTGAGCTATATAGGTTATTTGATCTTCAGTGGATCTGTACTTTCTGAATCCTGCTTGGTGTGGTGTTAAGAGTTTGTTTTCTTCCAGATGCCATGTTAGCCTGCCATTGATAATGCGTTCCATTAATTTTCCTACACAGCTAAGTAGACTGATAGGTCGATAGCCATTTGGTTCTTCCAGGTCTTTTCCTTTCTTTGGGACTGGTATTAGTATAGCTTCCTTCCATGCCTGTGGGACTATTCCTCTCTTCCAGCTGTTATTTAGGACTGCTAGTAGTTTCTTCTTTGCCTTGGTGCCTAGTCCTATTAGCATTTCATTTGTGATTCCATCCTTTCCTGGTGATTTCTTCTTTTTTAGGGTATTCATTGCCTGTTCCATTTCTTCCATTGTTAGATTTGCCATCATATATTCTGCTGCTGTCTCTGTATTTCTATGATGTATCTGTTTGTCTTTGATTGCTTTCTTCTGTTCGATTGTAATATCAATGTGGTTTGCATTTGCATAGTGTTCCATTAGTGCATTTGCAGCCTTTTTTCCTGTAAGCAAGGCATTTCCTTGTTTAATTGTTATTTGTTTGTTTCTAGGTCCTTCATTGTTCATGGCTTTCACTAGTTTCCATAGTTTGTTTCCATCCCTGTCAAAATTCAGGTTTTCTGTTTTTTCCCTCCAACAATCTCTTGTTGTTTGATTTACTGTTCTTTTATATTTTGCTGAGATGGCTTTGAGAGAGATATTCGCTTCAATTGTTTGTTCTCTCTCTGCTGTCTTCCTGGCATCTTCAACTTTGTCCTCCAAACTTTGCAGTTCTTCAGTCCAGTATGGTTTGTAATTTTTCCTCGCTCCTCTAGGAATGGACTCAGTGGCTGCCTGTATTATCGCTCTGTTTAGACTTTCCACCATTTGCTTTATATTGCCATATCGTGTATTTATGTTTTCACAATATTTGTCTGTTAGTATGGCAAATCTGTCCCAATCTGCTCGTTTGTAATTCCAGCGGGGCAAGGGCTTTTGCTCATGTGGAACATACTCCATATTCATTACAAGCTTGATTGGTCTGTGGTCACTACCTGCTAATTGGTCCAGCACATGGCGATCGATTTCGTGGAGGATATCTCCTGTGCAGAAAGCTAAGTCTGGAGTAGAAGTGGTAAGCCATCTTCTGGAGTAGAAGCTCGGTGTGTCATCCGCTTTGTTGAGTAGATGGAGATTTGAGTCTATTTCCCAGTCCTCCAATTCATCTCCTCTTTTGTCAGTATCTGGGTATCCCCATCTTTCTGAACGGCTATTAAAGTCTCCGACAATAATGCAGTTTGTGTCAGTTATTTTCATGTTTGAGAGTGTAAGGTCCTTATCTGCTGGGCTATACAGATTGTAGATTCTTATTTTCACGTCCGTTATCATTATATCAACACCTATAATTTCCGTTTGGTTGTCAGAGATCACAGATACTTCGCTGCAAGGTATTGTATTTCGTGTAAGTATTCGAACTCCTCCTTTGTGTCTTTCGCGGTCGAAACGTGTGGCCTGATATCCTCTGACTGAGAATTTGTGATTGGCGTTGAGGTGTGTCTCTTGAATGCATGCCACATCTATTCTATCTTTATGAAGACGCTGTGTTAGGGAGTCTTTCTTCTTGTAAACTCCTTCGGCATTCCACTGTAGTATGTTGAGTGTCCGGGGGATTGTTCTATTATCTCAATGCGACTATGACAATCTCACGATTGTCCATTGATAGTTGGCGTGTTATCTAAGGCTTGTATTTCTTCTGCTACTCTTACGTTGGTCTCAACTTGTTTTGGAGGTGCTCTATTTGATATTCAATGGCCAAGAGCTTTGATGGGGTAGCTGACCTCGTGTTGATGGTATTGTCCTGTTCATTCATTGTATATGTTAGTTGAGAAACATTGTCTGCTGTGATATCCACAGCTGTAGTTGTGGGCTGTGTAGATTCTGAGTCCTCACTCGAGACGAGCATGTTGATGATATCTTGTGTCTTTGATATGTCTCTACTCGTGAATGTAAGTATTGAGTTCTCCAGCTCGACAAAGTCTAATTTTAGCCAAGAGTTAATGTTTTCAACGCTGCCCTGAGCTAGTAACTTGTTCTTCGAATGATACAAGTGTATTGTAAGGACTGGCGTCGTAATCAGGTCTTCCACGTAGGCCCCGCTTCTATCATGTCTGTGTTGGATCCGTTCAGGCTTGTAATAATTGATGAGGCACGTTCGAAATGCCTCATAATGTAGTGTATTGTTAAAGGACACTGTAACACATTGGCCAGAGTTGGTGTGTTGGACGACTCGACCGACTGGATTCACACACCTGGCTAGCTTGGTCTTCACCGCCTTCTCTTTGTTTAGTGTGTATGGTTTATTCACGGCCGATCGTAACCCGAATCTTATTTTAACACCAGTCACCTCCAGAGAGGCCTCTCCTATCGATGACATTACTGCATCATGTTATCAAACCCGTTTGACGAATGCAGCGAACTCATTGTAATCTAGATGCGACGCGGGCTATTTAAAGTCATGTGTTGTGGTTCTTTTGTTTTGATAATTGAGACAAGAACACAGAGCTGATCAGAGACTTGCGATATTGTGTGCTTGGCGACTTACAACGCTCTAGTCACGCATGGTGTAATCAAACGTTGTCGTTATCGATAATTGGTAGGTTTCAAAATTGAATGACCTTACCGTCCATTTATCTAAGAAATCCTCATTTCACTAAACCACAGTCACATAAACTTAAGATATTAATTCGTCTTAGAACCAGTTTTAGAACTAACACAATGATATACACAGCATCTCGATTGAAATAGGCACAACTTTGATAAATTCTATAACAATTGGGAGAGCTTGTGAAAGCATGTCCGCTCGTAACCGGAAACACGAAGACAGCTCGTATTTCAACCTCATTAAATAAAGTAAGATCACAAAATGGTTTAAAATAGTATCGCGGATGTAGAATACCACACACAAATAAGCTAATTAACATAGACAATATTTGAAAACAATGTTTTTCCGTAGTGAATTTGAATAATGAAGACACATACAATAGATTGCACGATTTATTGCCTGACATATTTTGCAATTGTATTTACCAATTCACATGTAGGTGCCAGTCTACCTACATCGACAGAACAGAGTGGCGGTTGAACAAAAGAGTGTCTGAACACATAGTTCAATGGATCGACAAGATACTACACACAGGCGATGGGAGCCTAGTGTGGCAGAGAAACCAGAAGCTTTCCACTTCATCAATTGCTAGGCACATGCTGGAAAGTGGCCATGTGATAGATAGAGACAGGGTCTTTCGCGTGTTGTTTAACACACAAAATACTCGCTTTTTAAAGTTTGCAGAAGCAATAATGATTAATCCACACAAGCCAGTTTTATACAAACAGAAAGACATGTTAGTCAGTTTAAAATTACCGTGGTAGACAAATGACATTACTGTGCGAACATGTGTATATTTCAGCTTGAAGGATTATCTAGTTATTTTACTTTATGTTGTGTGGATTCTGCAGTAAGTACCTTACGAGATGCAGTAAAATATGCCAGGCAATAAATCGTGCAATCTATTGTTTGTGTCTTCGTTATTCAAATAGACAATTCTCTTATTCCTAGAGCATTTCACGTAATATATTAGTCTAATAATAAAATAGTCAATTAAAATATCATAATCAGTGACTTTTGTAAAATAATGCTTAAATTATACAATCATAATGATAAGGCGAATTATTTCCCTTGCCCAACCTTTTTCAAAATTATGTCAAGGGATGTAACCCATGAATAACAAATTGATTGGATTATTGAGGTTTCTTCCCTTGGTCTAACGAGAAATTGTTAATTTTTCAACTGAAAAATAAAAGATAGCGGTTACTAGTGATCTGTAGAAGGTCGCTGTGGCTGAAGGGTAAAGATGGTTCGGCAAAGATACTAGCAAGGAGGTCTTCGAGGCTGAATGGTGGAGCTGGGGTGACAAGATACTAGCAAAGAGTTCACCGTGGCTGAATGGTGGAGACGATGTGGTAAAGATACTAGCGAAGAGGTCACCGTGGCTGAATGGTGGATATGAGGCAGCAAAGATACTAGATAAGAGGTCACCGTGACTGAATGGTGGGGATGGGGTGGCAAAGATACCAGCGAAGAGGTCACCGTGGTTGAATGGTAGGAATGGAAGGGCAAAGTGCCTAGCAAAGAGGTCACCGTGGGTGAATGGTGGAGATGGCATGGGAAAGATAATAGCGAGGAGGTCACCGTGGCTGAATAGTGGAGTTGGGGTGCTAATGTGACTAGCTAGGAGGTTCACCGGGGCTGAATGGTGGAGGTGGGGTGGCAAAGTGACTAGTGAAAAGGCCACCTTGGCTGAATGGTGGCGGTGGGGTGGCAAAGTGACTAGTGAGAAGGTCACATGTGCTGAATGGTGGAAATGGGTTGGCAAAGTGACTAGCGAAGAGGCCACCGTGGCTGAATAGTGGAGATGGAATGGCAAAGTGACTAGTGAAGAGGTCACCGTGGCAGAATGGTGGAGACAGGGTGGGAAGTGACTAGCGAGGAGTTCATCGTGCTGAATGGTGGAGATGGGGTGGCAAAGGGATTATCGAAGAGGTCACCGTGGCCGAATGTATGACTAAGGGGTCACCGTTGCTGAATGCATGATCAGGTGTTCTGTGTGGATAAGTGTATGGCTTATAGGTCGGTACAGTAGAGGATATGACACAGTGGTCGCAGTTGCAAAATATATGACACAGTGGTCGAAGGCGTGTGCTGATGTCTGTATGGTCACCAAGTCTGGGCTCTGTCTGTAGTGGAAAGGACTTAAACACTATCATCATACCATTGGTAGTGTGGTAGAGATACAAGGCTCTTCATCGGGATGTGTGATGGTGTACATTCAGTCACACGATCACATATCCAAGGGCCACATAAGAACAAATGGGTAATGGTTACATCTGGTGAAAGATGGTGCTGCATCCGGTCACACGTGATTAATGGCTACAATCAGACCACGTGGGTATTTGTCACATCCGGTCAAAGATGCCGCTGCATCCGGTCACACGTGGTTAATGGCTACAGCCGAAACACATGGTTAATGGCTACAACCGGAAAGCGTGGGGTGCTGCTTCTGGTCACATGTGTAAGGGTACAGCTGGACACGTGGGTAATGGTTACCTCCAGGCGAAGGTGGCGTCGCATCTGGTCACATCTGTAATGGTTCAGTCGAGACACGTGGTTAAGAGGGATACTACAGAAAGAAAGGTGTCATGACGGTTGTCAAACCAGGTGACCTAACTCATGATGATCGCCATGTATGGGTGTGATTCCAATATCTCGTCAACAGAGCATCGGAAGTTTAGAATGGTCCCCCCCCCCTCTCTCTCTCTCTCTCTCTCTCTCTCTCTCTCTCTCTCTCTCTCTCTCTCTCTATATAGCCGTTACTATGGTCCACCGAGTAACACCAAAGAACATCCCGGCAGATAGTCTCTACATATTGCTTGACAATAGACTGTGGAGCACATTATTTATGGTGTACGTCAGCAGATATCGTGCATAACACCTCCAGCATTTGGCCGTATAGAAGTAACATTCTCTGACAACAGCAACCAGATCAACATGCGGCACGTTGCTAATGGTAAGTTAGACTTTGATAAATATTTCACATTTTTTGTTGTGTTTCTCTTAAGTCGGCACGTAGTTAACCTAACAATACAAGTATAATACAGGGGATATAGGATGCCAGCCGCATATACCTGAAGAGACAAGACATTTCTTCATATATTATGGTAAGCTGGGGTGACCTGGAATAGAGCTGGCAATCGAACTATCTATTATCGATAGTAATATATGGACTGCTTTAACCAAGGGGTACATGACAGATACAGAACTATTTTTAATAATATGTAGTTCTATAACTCTGTTATAATACCTTATTTTTATCTATGTTTTACAGATGCAGATGTCCATGAAAACCTAATTAGGAAACTGGATCATATTAAGAGCGGAACCATACAACTATTGCATGGCATGTCTTAATATCCCACCCAATCAAGAAGCCAAGAATCCATTCATTCATTCTTTGGATAATGGTGTTAGTTTTGCGGACCTAGTAACGATTCAATTGCAGGATATACTACAACAGAACTTCACCAAAGAGGAAGTAATCATATTAAGTCTCAGTAGACTTGAGGAGTGCATCCTCAACTATAATCGCCATCAGGATACTCCATGGCCATACCCATCAAATTTCAAGCGATCATCATCACCCACAACCTTAACCTTTAGTTACGCCACACTAGCAGATAATTCTTAAGCACCTTCTTAAGAACAAGATGGTTGTACCTGGTTAATGAAGAACCATGTCTGAAAGATGTCTGAACAGTTTTCAATACGAAGAAAACTGGTGGGTGTGAGGAGAATGTATATGTATATGTGTGTTAGTCCGTCTTCTCAGGCAGTATCACATCGACAACAACACAAGTAACGCTGCTACCTCATCGTGCTGAAAGGTCGTGGGGCGATCGTGTCCCACATTCCTCAGCCCAGCTCAAACATACAGCGGGTCAACAAGCGGGTAGTAGGTCGCTTAGTCACGTCATATGGACAGATGCATCAGCATAATTTGAGACTCTTGGCCTAAGAAACTGGTTTTATGCGTGGCTCAAAAACTAGTATATAAATGCGAGGCTGGTAATAGTTGTACATTGTGATCCGAAGATGACCACAGAACTCAAGACTGTGCCTGCTAACTGGTTCTACATGATTCTTAATGGTGAGACTGTCAGACCAGTGGGCGCTAGTGATAAGGTCGTGATTGTCTCATCCTATAGAGGAACGACCACGTTTCACATCTCTTGATTCTTTGGCGAATCCGACAAGACGTTTCCTACCAAGATGGGAATGATAATTTCTCGTCAAGAATATGAACAAATGATAGCTATGCAGCGTGAGATCCTACCTGACATTGATCGACTCAATCATGCCAAGCAGCCCAACCAAGTCAGTAACCAAATCAAACAAAGCACTAACTGAAGCGATCAAGACAGTAACCAAAACAATCAAATTCAGTGCTCAAGTCAAACAGGGTACTAAACGAAGCCACCAAGTAGACGCATACCATACCTCCAGTGTTCAACCCAACTACAGTCAGATGTGTGATGACCCCAGCAACCAGCTGTGTGATAAGCCCAATATGTTTGATGTGCCTGACACACAGATGTTTGATGCCCTGTTTGTCTACAATACTCAGATGTCAGCCTACTAAGCAGGAGACCAGTCTTATGACTACACGCCAAGTGACAGATACTTACCAGGCTACCAGCCAGAAGAACCAACCTCCTCAGACAATGGTGTGAGAAATAAAGATTTGTCTAGCTCTTTATGTGAAAATAAAATGTTGTGATCAAACTATGTATACCAGCTCATCCATTTCGTATAATGACATTATGCTTGTTTTTTATTCTTGTAAAAATGTACTGAAATACTGTAAATAAACAGGTATATATTATAACTACGTCTTGGTTGTTTAAATTTTAGTGTTGGTGGTGTATATAGTTTTCATGTAGTGAGAGAATGTTACATATTGATGGCAAATTCATGATATATGTCAACAAAATTAAGGAAATGGACTAACCAAAGTAGGAAAAATGTTGGTCAAATCAGAAAAAAATGTCGACCAAAGTAGGAAAATGTGTTAGCCAAATCGGGAAAAATATTGGCCAAGTAAAGACATATCTCATCCAAATTTATGAAAAGAAGGAAACTTTGTTAACCAAAAGTGAAAAAAAAAATAGTGTTAAAGTACAGAAATATCACATCCAAACTTATGAAAAGTAGGAAATTTTGTTAACCAAATGGGAAAAATATTGGCCAAGTACAAACATATTTCAACCAAACTTGCGAATATCTCGGCGATACTTATAAAACGGTGGAAATTTTGTTAACCAAATGTGAAAACATATTTTCCAAGTAAAGAAAAAAGTAGGAAACTTTGTTAACTAATTGTGAAAAATATTTGCCAAGTAACGAAATATTACATCTAAACTTGTGAAAAGCAGGAAAATTTGTTAACCAAAGGGTAAAAATATTGGCCAAGTAAAAACATATTTCACCCAAACATGTAAATATATCATCCAAGCTTATAAAAAGTAGGAAAACAATTTTAACCAAAGGGGGAAAATATCTCATTTTGTCATTTCTTCTTCTTCTGCGTTAATTTCTTCGGACGTGATTTCGTTGTGCCTGTTTACAGCAGAGCTGCGTTCTTGTGTCGTTAGGCCGACACATCCGACTTCTGCGGGCATTTCTTGACCCAATAAACCTTCCCGGGCGTTTCTTAGGATGTTTGACTCTCACTGTTGTGGTGTCATCCCCATCCCAGCTGGCCCATTTAGAACAGCCGAACACATCCTGATCAGCCCTAAAGGAATGGCAGGGGCAGACCATGGGCATTCCCCGCCATCAAAGGAGGCTTCCATAATTGCAGAGCGGACACATTGTGCTCTGGTACTGGGCTCACCCAAGGAATCGTCACGTCCTGCACATGGCTGCTTAGCCTGACTTCCGTATATTGGGCCTCCCAGTCACCACAAACTGTTCCTCCGGAAACCAGAAGAATGCAGTCTGCAGATGACATCCACACAGTGACCTTTCGATTCGGACTTTCCACTTAATGGTTTTGCTATCCAAGCGATATTCTATTTCGTGTCACTGGGACGGTTTTTCACCTTTGATGACGCCCACACGATGAGCTTTAGATTCGGACTTTCCACGTAATGGATTTTCTAACCAAACAATATTACATTTCATGCCTCTGGGACGCTTTTGCTACCGACATATCTGTGGTATTGATTGATTGATTGATTGATTGACTGGCTGGCTGGCTGGCTGGCTGGCTGGCGGGCGGGCGGGCGGGCGGGCGGACGGACGGACGGACTGACGGACTGACTGACTGCCTGTACATCACATCCGGTTTTCTGCTGACAAGGCAAATTTCCCAACCTACTGGCTGTCCCCAATGCAAACAACAACTGTATTTCAGAAAATGAAAAGTATCTTATGTAAAAAGTCACTAACGTTGAATGAAAAAATAAAATTTCAACAATAAAATTGCACAAAAATTAAAGATTAAATTTCTCTTTACTGTTTCCAATTTGAATGATTCTAGTAGCACTAGAATGATTTGTGCGTGTGGATTAGCTTTCTCTATTACCAGCGTCCCTCGCCGTGAGTCAAACCAGCTCCGACTTCAGAGGTACTTGTAATTTACATCCCCAAGTCAAGGACGATAAGTTAACATTTCAGTCAAAATGGCCAGTGTAGTGGTTGAACCCCGCTATCTCGGCATCATCAACACACCGGATGTTTAAGAACGAGCTCTGTTATCTATTCGGCCTCGCCGACCTCTTTTACTGATAAGTAAAATTAATTTGAAGCGTGATTGCCTGAAACTTGCAGCTAAAGTTTCCTATAGAATGGGGAAGCTAGTCTCACACCGTAAAGTTGCATTGCGCATGGGTTCCCGTACTTCTGACCCCTGTACTATTACACCTGGGTTGCCACAGGGATCTGCCATGTCCCCGGTGCTCTTTACTGTCTACACCAGCAAAATCGCAGCTATTGAGACACCAGGTGTAGGTAGAATCTTGACATTTGTAGATGATGTGCTGGTGTACAGACAGGAAATCCATTTGGAATCCAGTTGAGACTACTGAAACAGTTACACAAATAAACACACTTAGTATTTTGAATAACGAAGACACAAACAATAGATTGCACGATTTATTGCCTGGCATATTTCGCTGCATCTCGTCAGGTACATACTGCAGAAATCACACAACTTACGTGAAATTAACATCAACTCTTAGTATTGTTTGGCGCTCACAGAAGTGAGAAGACCAGACAGCAGAGATAGGGCCAGTTTGGCGGACTGGTGGCAGTAAACAGGGTGGCAGAGTGGTGCAGGGACCGTTATAAACCCAGACAAGGCATCGGTTGTGTGTCTTCGAGGCGAAGTGGCCAAGCCGTCTGACTTGGGCTCCGAAGGTTGTGGTTCGATTCCGGGCCACATCCTTCCGTACACGAGTGCATTTTTACGGAGACTCCTTGGGATAGTCGCTGGAGCTACGGAGTTTGCCCTTTGTGCGATGCTTTCGGCAGTTCGCTGTGGAACGAACGAATGAACAATCTTTATTTTCAAAGGGTTATGAATTGGGCACTCAGGCCCGTCCGATATAAAGAGACTGAGCCATGTGGGATAAAACCCGATGCAATGAAGTCGACCCTGTCGACTTTTTTTAAAGCGACATTGATTTGAGATTACATTCTATTGGAATTCTTCTCTTCTTCTTCTTGGGCATTGATTTGGGATTATGTTCTATTGGAATGCAATTCTTAATCCCGCATACCGCCTTCGAAACAGCTGCGGGTAATTTGGCAGCAGACCGCCTTGCGTACGTTTTCATTCAGTGGTAAGAGTACCGGTTGTTCGAAAGGCAATTGCAAACTACTGAACGTATACTTGCCAAGAAATCACAAACAGAAAAAAAGAAATGCTGGGGTTGACTGCACCGTCCTGTATAGGATATGCAACTAACTTTTTAACATCTTAGGCTGGATCTACTTAGCACCGCAGGTCAGTTTTAAAATCCGCCTCGCTGGGTGGAGATTCAAATCATTGACCACCCAGGCGGCAGGCCAGTGCCCAGCTACTGAGTTATCACGGCTCCCAAAGAGATACAGCATCGCTTGCTCTGCAAACCGGCGTAGGCGTTCACGCACCAGCTACTGAGTTATCACGGCTCCCAAAGAGATACAGCATCGCTTGCTCTGCAAACCGGCGTAGGCGTTCACGCACCAGCTACTGAGTTATCACGGCTCCCAAAGAGATACAGCATCGCTTGCTCTGCAAACCGGCGTAGGCGTTCACGCACCAGCTACTGAGTTATCACGGCTCCCAAAGAGATACAGCATCGCTTGCTCTGCAAACCGGCGTAGGCGTTCACGCACCAGCTACTGAGTTATCACGGCTCCCAAAGAGATACAGCATCGCTTGCTCTGCAAACCGGCGTAGGCGTTCACGCACCAGCTACTGAGTTATCACGGCTCCCAAAGAGATACAGCATCGCTTGCTCTGCAAACCGGCGTAGGCGTTCACGCACCAGCTACTGAGTTATCACGGCTCCCAAAGAGATACAGCATCGCTTGCTCTGCAAACCGGCGTAGGCGTTCACGCACCAGCTACTGAGTTATCACGGCTCCCAAAGAGATACAGCATCGCTTGCTCTGCAAACCGGCGTAGGCGTTCACGCACCAGCTACTGAGTTATCACGGCTCCCAAAGAGATACAGCATCGCTTGCTCTGCAAACCGGCGTAGGCATTCACGCATTTCCACAGGTCTGGATCCTTGATGCTCCAAGAGGTGCGTACCAACAAAACATAAATAGCATTGTTTTATCTCTGTACATTCCTCACGAGGCACCCCTCCCGATTGGAGCTATTTGATGGCCACAAATCACCTCCCTCCTCCTTTCCTCCCTTTCCTGCAGTACTCTGTAGGCGGTTGACCTTATTTTTTTTATGTCTTCATTTTCTTACGTTGAACTGACTGAAACGTACACGTCGGATCCCCTGTGATAGCTGAGCCTCTAGTTAAGTTGTCCGCCATCGCATGGTTGCTGAAGTTAGCCCTGTAACCTAGACCGCTGCGACGCCATTAATAAAGAGTAACCGGGCCAAGGTCAGCACATGAAAACAGGTGCGTGCAGGGATGGGCAGTGGTACAGGGGCTCGTGTGTTCGACCATCGCTGACTGCGTCCTGGGCGGCCCCTGGTCGCACATCACAGCGGCAGGAGAAATGTGGGACCAGACAGGCGTGTAGCGTAGCCAGCGATTAACTACGGCAGGGCCGAGGATGTGGCATGTTGCTACACCCACTAGAATATATTGGGGGTCGAGGGAGCGTTACTTGGTGCACCGGTTAGTACTGGGGTCTGGGTTTAAACCTAGGGTAAAAAGCAAACAAGCAATTCATCATTATCATGTACCATGCTGACAAACGTGGGCGGTCATGTTTCGCCATCTCACACGATCACCAGCGTCGTGGATCAGCTCTGTGTTTTTGTCTCGATCATGCCATTTGGTCAAGCCATCCATATATTTACTTCTCTGCCTTTCCTTTGTTCTTTTACCTTTTATCTTGCGAGTAGTTTATTTCTTTTCATTAAGTGCCCCAAAAAAATGTATCCAATCAGTTTACGGTTTTCATTTGCTGCGTGAATGATTTGCTCATTTATTTTTCTGTCTGTCCACTGTATTCTTTGCGTTTTCCTCAGAAACCACATTTCCACTGCCATGAGATGGTTTTTCAGCTTGTCTGCTCATTGTCCAGACTGTCTACAGAGTTCAATTTTTATATTGTCTAATGTGTGTTTCCAATAGATGGACTTCTTTTAGCATATCCCCTTTTATTACAGGACGTCGCGGTCAACACCAGCATTTTACTGCTGTTGTTGTCTTGGCAAGTTTATGTTCAGCAGTTTGCCATTGCTTTCTGAACCGCCGCCTCCCATACCAATTCGTTAAATCCCAGTGCAACGCGGTCTACTGCCAAATCGCGCGCGGGTAAGCGGCCTTACAAATCGCGTCCGTAAGTCCTTCGCCATAGTGACAATACATGGACTAGTTCACCTTTATTCCATTTATTTTAACGGAAAAATAGACGTCATCACATTCTAACCGCCAAAAGTGCCGCAGTACAGGTTGTTGACCCCAGGCCTTATGGAAGTTCCCATGTCGGGTTCCTGCCCTCTTTAACACCACTATCGCCCCTCTCTCTTCACTTCCTCCTTTCCACCTCCCTCCCACTATGTCAGTCTAACTGTTATAGTGGCCACCACGTTGATGCAAAAAGTTTCAGCTACGTCACGAAACAAATAAAATGAAATCTTGACACCACCCAGGGATACGAGTGGCAGGTGATGTCAGAGGGATGTGAAGTTATGGAGTTTTTCACATTCTACTAGGGAACGATTAAGGCCGGTGAAACGCCATGAGAAACTAATTTACGGGCATTGATGTGCGCTTATACACGATGTTTGTAAACTCTCATTACACTTTGTATGTAGGTCAAATTTGAAAAATGAAGTACATGACGTCATCAAAACATGTGCTAAATAATTCATTAAATTAGCTACAATAGTTACTGCTGTGGTGTAACGCTGTTTTGTGGAAGATAGACTAGAAAGTACCAATGTCGTTCGTATTCAATATAACAGCTGTGGGAAGTCCATCACAGACACGACTTTTTTGCGCTCCCTGGCTTTGAACTCAAGCGTAGTCCATACACACTACTTAGAGTAGCACTGAACTGAATTTTGCGTGTGGATTAGCTTTCCATATTAACAGTGTCCCTCTCCATCAGACGAACTCACTACGACTTCAGAGGTACTTGTAATTTACGTCCCCAAGTCAAGGACGATAGGTAAACATTTTAGTCCAACTGTCCAGTAGAGGGACTGAACCCTTTACCTCCGCATCAGTACATCGGATGTTTAAAGGCACGCGTTCTTATCCATTCGGTCATGTTGACCTGCGAAGACATGACTGTACGTATCTTCATATTGTCAAATACCTTCTGCAACTTGCCTGTTGTTATTTCTGTGTGTATCGACCGCCATTTCGAAACACTTCTTCAACCAAAAATGTCTTTCTTCTGTTGATAACACCATCCTGTTTGGAGTGCAAAGAATAACTCCAACAGACGACAGCCATTCGCTGCATATTGCTTCAATACGGACTGTGGGGCACAGTTTTGATGACGTCATGTACTTCATTTTTCAAATTGCTTCTACATACAGAGTGTAGTGAGACTTGACCAACACCCTGTAGAAGGAGAAGAAATTTTCTGTTCTGATGTTTGAGAATTTTCCAGTTGCCACAGATTGTGTTTTCTGTGTACCATCTGTTAGATTCAATGACTTCCTCCACCTCTATTTTCTGTTGCGTGTTTTACTTCTTCTACATCTTCTTTCGTTCGCTTGAAATATGTCTATAACTGCAATGGTGTCTCCTGTATGAATTTAACTGTCTTGTTTAGTTCACTCAGCGGTTCATAGAGTTTATCTTCCACTGTCGTCTCTCTAGGCCAGAAGGTTTGCCTAGACATGTTGTAATTTGGGCAGTCTTGGAGTATGTGTTCTGCTGTGTGCGACGCCAGTACACATTTGCACATGGCTGATTCACCAATCTTGAATTGTATTTACATGTGGTTGCGTAATCTATTGTGTCCTGTTCTGAGGCGCAGAATAATGACTTGTTCTGGTCTGTCCATAATGTGGTAGTCATCTTGAGCCGGTTTTTGTGGCTTTCTGGCTGATTTGATCATTCTGTTCTTTTGGTGGTATGTAACGGGCACATCAGGCTGTTCTTCTTTTGCTCTTTCCTTAGCCAATCGATCAGCTCTGTCGTTTCCAGGTATTCCACAGTGGGATGGTATCCACTGTATGGTGACGTTATTGTCGTAAGTAAAGAATGTCGTAGTAGTTATTTGTTCTTCTTTACTACTTTAGTGTCATCCCTGGAGTGAGGGGAATCAACACCCACATTTATTTTAATTCAATATCACTATCCTGGAGATATCCAGCAGACTCCGTCCACATCACTCCCTCAATCTGAAGACACCTTCTTCTCACTCTTACTCACCCCTGGATCATGCCCCCTCTCATTCTTCCCCAACATAACATACTTGACAACTCTAGCTTCAACAAATAAAAACAAGACATTTATTAAAGCAAAGAGTATATGTAGGAGAAGTGTGTGTGTGTGTGTGTGTATAATGTGTAGAATGTGTGACGTATATTCTAAGGTGTATATAGACTCAGATCAGTGTTCAGGAGTATAGTCATTCTCATGACTGTGCTGAGAACACACTAGCACCATGTATTCCAGACAAACAACATCACCGAGGTGATGCTTCTCCGGTCACGTGAAGAGTTTCTCCGCTATCTCTCGAGGCATCCAGATGTTTGGACATCCATGACAAACACTGTCTAATGAGAGTCTTCAATCTAATTCACACTATGAATTTCCTCTGTTATTAACTGTTTGTTACTCAGAGAATTCTAACACTATTGTCACTGTTACTTGGGAAATCTTAATTGATCTAGTGTCACTGGTTGTAAAGATTCCCCATATTAACACCACAATCTGAATGTTCCAGGTATTTCTATAAATTTATATGAATGTTCCTGGTATCCGTGTTGTATATATATATATATATATATATATATATATATATATATATATATATATATATATATATATATATAATGTTCTGACTGTTCAGTGATACAACTATCACTTGCTAAAAATAAGTATCATCAGCATGTCCTGCTCAGCAGAAGCCAGGTTCCCGCAGACCAACTTGGGTATAAGCCCAATGTAGAGGCCTCTCGGCAACTTCTGTCTTCAAATCCTGAGCCATCATCTTCTAAACTGTGTTCTAGCTTCACTGTTGAATATCATAGCACACCTACGTGGAACCATATGCCTATTCCGGTTGCTGATTGAAACTATGCAATCACAGACTGAATCTATGTCCGCCGATAAATATCAACAATTTGACTCTATAGTTTCTTTCCCCCGTGAAGGTTAACCCGGTCAACAAATGCCCGCAGAAGTCGGATATGTCGGCCTAACGGCGCAAGAACGCAGCTCTGCTGTAAACAGGCACAACGCAGTCACATCCGAAAAAAAATCCGGATGAACGCAGAAGAAGAAGAAGTTTCTTTCATTGAACACAACTCGGAAACTGCACCGATCCTTCAAACTTCAGAAATCTTGATCGGCTAACGCAACTTGTTTACCGCAACGTGTTTTATATCGGGCTTGAGTGACGTCACCAAATTGTCTAGACGCTGATCAGTCCAGAGTCTGGTTTTCTCCTCTTGTTTTAGACTAACTGGGGTCAATCCGCTGTCAAGTTTGCTTTCATCTGGGGAAATCCTTTGTCTCGTACACCAATAGTTCTGTCTGTCTGTGAACCAGAGAATTCCCCACATCACAGAATCCTCTCCGCCGTCTGTCCAGACATTCCGTCTACACTTCAAAGGCTAACTACCGCCTTGGCAGACGTCTGGCGTTATTATTCATTTCCCGAACAACCCACATCATAAAGAATCGCCGACTGTGTGTAGACATTTTGACGCGACGTATTTTTGTTCCTCCGTCTATACACATCAAAGGGTTGCCTGTTTGTGCAGACGAATGTCTCCTTTTGTCATCGATCGAAACTAGCAAGTTTATTTTTCGTGACATAGGCCCCCTTCTAAGAGAGTAGTCCGCAACACTCTTTCTTCTTGGAGGTTCGATCCAGATGATCTATTCCTCTTCTTCAGGAGCTGGATTTCTAGACAGGAAATCAGCTCCAACATTTTCCTTCCCAGGTATATACTCCACTGTAAAGTGGTATGGCTGAAGTAGCAACGACCACCGCATCAAACGGGCGTTGAGCTTCTGAGAAGTGGCCAGGAACATCAAAGGTTGATGATTCGACTGAACTCGAAACTGAACTCCATACAAATAGGGCTGGAATTTTTGCACGGCCCATACGAGAGACAAACACTCTCTCTCGACGGTCGAATAATTCTTCTCAGCCGGGAGAAGTGTCTTGCTTGCGTATGCCACTGGTTTCAAAACCGAAGCATCGTCTTTTCCTTCCTGTAACAAAGCTGCCCCAATCCCAATCCCACTTGCATCCGTTCTCAACACAAATGGTTGGAAAGGAGCTGTAACACAGGTTTGCTGACCAAGGCCTCCTTCAACTGACTGTAGGCACTCTCGCATTCCGGTGTCCAAACAATTTGGTCCGGGAATCCCTTTTTCAAGGTTTCTGTTAATGGAGCTCCCAGTTCAGTGAAATGTGGGATAAATTTGTGGTAGAACCCACACAACGAGAGAAAAGATCGCACATCCTTCTTCGTTTTTGGCCTTGGAGCACATCTGATTTTCTCTAGGTTCTTTTCTTCTGGGACAATTTGTCCTGGAGTGATGGTGTGACCTAGAAATTCCAGAGTCTGGTAACCAATCATACACTTGGTTGGGCGAGCGGTAAGCCCTGCTTCATTGAGCCTATTGAAAACTCTTTCCAAGGATTATAAATGGTCATCCAAGCTGTCACTGGAAATCAGAATATCATCCATGAATGAGATGATTGACGGATCCTGTAAGGGATCTAGTAAAGTCCTCATCATGCGAGTAAACACACTAGGTGCATTGCTGAGTCCAAAGGGCATGACCTTGAATTCGTAATGTCCACTGGGGGTACTGAAAGCCAGCAGTGGTCGAATCTCTGGTTTGACTGGAATCTGGTAATACCCTCGACTCAGATCCACCTTTGAGAAATACCGTGCCTTATGGAGCCTCGCGAATAACTGAGTTGGATTCGGAAAAGGTTCCACCTGAAATTGTGTATGACTGTTCAGAAGTCGGTAGTCTATACACAACCGGTGTTATCCACTTGGTTATCGCAACAAAACTACCCCAGAATTGTATGGGGATGTGGATGACACAATCACGTCATCCTCCAACAGTTTCTGTATTTCCTCCTCCAGGGCCTTTTCTTTAGAGAATGGCACTGGGTAAACCTTTTGGCGAACAGGCTCTTGAGTGGTCAAAGTCATCTCGAACTCCACCAACCTCGTTCTTCCTGGTTTATCAGTCAGTATCTCCTTATAAGACTCGAGAACCTGGGTTATCTTTTCCCTCTCCTGGGAAGTCAGATCAGGGTTCATCTGCACATCCTTGTAGGTTTCCTGGTGTACCAGGGGATATTCCCTGCCCTCGTTGGTTCCCATTTCAGTCTCCACTGCAACTGCCATTGCCATGAGGTGAGCTGCTTTGTTTCCGGATCTCTCTTCATATTTCCGCAAGAGATTGATATGGAAAATCTTCGACTTTCCCCGGATCTGGATCTGATAGTTGGTCCGGGATATCCCCCTTTCCACGGGAAATGGTCCTTGCCAACCTATCTCCAGTTTGTTGTTTCCCGTTGGGAGTAGCAACAATATTTTGTCTCCCACCTCTAGAGATCTGTCTTTAGACCTACGGTTGTGGTAAGCCGCATGTCTTTTTTTGGCCTTTTTCAAGTTTTGATTTGCCAGAGTCCATCCCTTGTGAAGTTTTTCTTTCAGTTCCTCCACATATTTTTAAGAAGAGATCACTTCTTCTGACGTCCCCTCTTCAGTCCAACTCCTCAACATGGCTTCCAACGGTCCTTTGATTGGACGACCAAACAGCAACGTAGCGGGTGGTAGACCTGTTGAGCCATGAGGAACTTCCCGATAGGCAAAGAGTGCTGCTGGGATATATTCATCCCACCTATCAGGTTTTTCCTGTGCCAGTTTCCTGAGCATTGTCATCAACGTGCCGTTGAAACGGTCTATTTGTCCATTGGCTTGAGGGTGGTAAGGGCTGGTATGGATATAGTTGAGTGGAACACCCTAAATACCTCCTCCATACGTTTTCCACAAAACTGGGACCCATTGTCCGTCAGTATTTGATCAGGAAAGCCTAATCTTGTAAAGGCCTCCATCAGTGCGTCCGCCACTCTTTTCGAGTCAATTGTGGTCAACGGTATGGCTTCACCCCACATTGTACAGCAATCCACCATGGTGAGTATGTACATGTTCCTCTTCCTAGTCCTAGGAAGTGAACCCACAATATCGATGGCTACCCTCTCGAAAGGAGAGTTCATGATGGGCATTTCACCCAAGACCACCGGTGCTGTCCAGTGTTTCGGTGCCACCCTCTGGCACTCAGGGCATGACTTCACATACCGACGCACATCACCTGTCATTCCCGGCCAATATTAATGGCAGGAAATTCGCTGCATCGTGGCGGCAATACCCATATGCCCACTGATTGAGATGGTATGCCCCATATGAAGAATCTGGGAGCGGTGGGTCTTCGGGACCACCAACTGACCATGTAGGTTGTCTCCCCTTCCGGCTCTCCTGTAGAGTATCCTATTCTTCATGTAGTACTGCCCCCGTTTGGGTGGATCAGCACTTCTCTGCAGCTTTTTGTAGCAAGGACGTAGAGAAGCATCCTCACTCTGGGCAGTTCGCAACTCCCCTGGCAGTGGGTTAGTCACATTTGCTTCAGCCACATCCGTTCTCGTCTGAGAGCGAGTCTGTATTGCTCCCATATGGATTGGCTCCCTGGGAATTCCCAGAAAGACATACCGGCAACCGAGGATTACGGGGAAAATGGGATCGGTCAACACCGCGGCCTTAATGGTGCCGGTGACATATCTTGACCGAATCTCCACTCTGACAATGGTCAATTTCATGGCTACAGCACTCTTCTGTGCAGGCTGTATCTCCATGGTCTCACCTGTGAATTGTTCTGGATGTATCAGATCTGCAGAAATCACGGCCTCCCCGTCCAGTCCTGTGTCGTACAAACACGACCGTTGACGACCGTTAACTTCTACCAATTCCACTACAGGTGGTTTATCCTGGTCTGGAGTCTCTTCCTCGGCCTCAACCTGTTCGGTGGGCTCCACCTTAGGTTTCCCGGGGCACACGACGAATTGAGAGTCTCCTGACTTTCCCTGCAGTCAATAGCATTGTGCGTATTCGACCTGCAGTGTTTGCACAATTTCCCTGTCCTAGATTTTATAGTGCCGGACTTGAGTGAGCTCTCCTGGTGGCGAGCTTCCTTGTCGACCTTGGCATTGTCAGTGTCCACCTGCGTTGAAGTCACTTGACATGTCACGAAGTGAGGGTTCTTAGCCTTCGATTTGCAATCCTTCGTATTGTAAGAAGGTGACTTACAAATCGAACACCACTTCTCCGACCACGGTCGTTTTTGAGTAGAGCTCGAAGTGCTCTTGCTTCCCTCCTTCGTCTTCTCCAAACTCTCCTCTGAAGTTTTGACATATGGTTCCACCTTCTTAGGTGTGCTATGATATTCAACAGTGAAGCGAGAACACAGTTTAGAAGATGATGGCTCAGGATTTGAAGACAGAAGTTGCCGAGAGGCCTCTATATTGGGCTTATACCCAAGTTGGTCTGCGGGAACCTGGCTTCTGCTGAGCAGGACATGCTGATGATACTTATGTTTAGCAAGTGATAGTTGTATCACTGAACAGTCAGAACATTATATATATATATATATATATATATATATATATATATATATATATATATATATATATATATATACTACACGGATACCAGGAACATTCATATAAATTTATAGAAATACCTGGAACATTCAGATTGTGGTGTTAATATGGGGAATCTTTACAACCAGTGACACTAGATCAATTAAGATTTCCCAAGTAACAGTGACAATAGTGTTAGAATTCTCTGAGTAACAAACAGTTAATAACAGAGGAAATTCATAGTGTGAATTAGATTGAAGACTCTCATTAGACAGTGTTTATCATGGATGTCCAAACATCTGGATGCCTCGAGAGATAGCGGAGAAACTCTTCACATGACCGGAGAAGCATCACCTCGGTGAGGTTGTTTGTCTGGAATACATGGTGCTAGTGTGTTCTCAGCACAGTGATGAGAATGACTATACTCCTGAACACTGATCTGAGTCTATATACACCTTAGAATATACGTCACACATTCTACACATTACACACACACACACACACACTTCTCCTACATATACTCTTTCCTTAATAAATGTCTTGTTTTTATTTGTTGAAGCTAGAGTTGTCAAGTATGTTATGTTGGGGAAGAATGAGAGGGGGCATGATCCAGGGGTGAGTAAGAGTGAGAAGAAGGTGTCTTCAGATTGAGGGAGTGTTGTGGACGGAGTCTGCTGGATATCTCCAGGAAAGTGATATTGAATGAATTAAAATAAATGTGGGTGTTGATTCCCCTCACTCCAGGGACGACACTAAAGTAGTAAAGAAGAACAAATAACTACTACGACATTCTTTACTTACGACATTATTGGGAGCTCGTCCGGGATCAAGAGGTCCTGTGGGTATTCTTCATCAAGGAAGCTGAGAGTGGCTGTTCTGAACTGCACATTGTTCTGTTCTTCCTTGTCAAATACTCCTCTCACTTTTGTCTGGATTTGTAATGCTAGACTACGTTCATCTTTCCATGGAGTTCGCTCTAGTATAGTTATCAGGGGGATACCAACTGTGGGCAGATCGGTGGTTTCTCTGCAGGGTCGTTTGGCCTGGTGGATAAAACCGTCCCATAGCTAATTTTTCAAATCTGTTCTTCATAGGATGACCTGGCAAGCTGAGGAACTTTTCTGCTTGTGTTAGCTGTTCGTATCTCTGCGTTCTCTCAGTGCTTGTGTCCTCCCCACCTTCTCCATCTCCACTATGGGGGTTGATCTCATCCCTCCTGTGGTGACTCTAAGTGCTTGATTTTGCACCTTGTCCAGCTCTTGTAGTATTGTTTTTGACGCTGAACACCACGCAATTGACCCGTATTCGAGGTGTGGTCGTATCCTCTGTTGATAAACTTTACTATGTATTTTCCCACTGACTTCCCATGTGGTTCCACTTAGTTTTCTCAGGATGGCTATTTTCCTTCTGGCTTTTGCTACTGCTTTGTTGATGTGCTTTCTCCATGTCAGACTGCCAAAAATGTTACTCCAAGGTATGTTGGTTCTTTGTCTTCTCTAAGGGGTATTTTATTTATCTCGATAATCCCTGCCTTTTGTTTTGGAGAGGGGGTAAAAAGAGTTGTGCTGCACTTATTAGTGTTTACGCTGACACACCATTTATTTGCCCATGCAACAAATGTATCTACAGCTCTTTGTAGTGATCTGGTGGCCACTGATGCATGTTCATTTGTGCTCCATAGAACCAGGTCATCAGTGTACATTGCCGCTTTAATTCCATGCGGTAGATGCCACGTAGCGGTTGAGGCAAGAGTCAATGATTTAGATAGGATAAGAAAATAGTGGCAGAAAAATAAAGTAAGTCACCGTATAGCGCAAGAATACAAGAGTTACTATATGACGTCACGGGGACTACATTACGTTACCATAGTCAGAGAAAGTTTTACAACATTGAGCAAGTCGGTTTTGAGAACATGAAAGGAGAATCACGTCCAGAATGACAACAGCGGGATTTCAACATCAGTAGTTAAATTAAAGACTTTAGGAATATGGCAAGGGACGATACAACAAAAGGAGGAAAACAAGAGCACGATTGATAGTAGAGAAGACGACTGGCAGAAGGACGTGGCAATCTGCCGAAATACGAAAATGGAATGGCGTCATAACTGATTGGTTCAATGTCAATGCGAAGTCATTAAATCAGCTGCACGCAGGATCGTGTAAGTTACGTTGTTTAGCAAACAAGGAACCCTAGATAGTGATGGAGCGATGAATAAGGTAATGTTGATGCGCCATTAATTTACATACAAAATGAGATCGAGCTTAGCCACTAAAGGAATTACATATAACTTATTAGTTGTCACTATAT
Organism: Cepaea hortensis; assembly: GCA_963921405.1. Taxonomy (NCBI): domain Eukaryota; kingdom Metazoa; phylum Mollusca; class Gastropoda; order Stylommatophora; family Helicidae; genus Cepaea; species Cepaea hortensis. The sequence continues at coordinate 88,895,712 of OY992876.1, forward strand.
TTTGACTGCCTTCCCTGCGATTTGGGAACTGTCAATTATTGTTATTAATAGTATTATTAGTATGTGCGGACGATCCACCCGAATAACGTAAAAGTTTGACTGGAGCATTATTGTTGCTGCAGTCATTTGTATTTAAGTTTTAAACTGGTTCTCGTTTGGATCTGCTAGTTTGGTTTAAAGGGACAGCGAGCGTCAATTCACATATATTGCACAGGACCATTCCCATCAGTCGATTAGAAACAAGATCATTGATGAAGATTATAAAAATGTGTGGGGAACAAGACTCCGCCCTGGGGAAATAAACGATTTTGTGCAATTATGTCGTCCTGCTGTTGTGATATATTATCGTGTGCACATGCTAATGAGGACTGACTGTTGTCATTTGAAGTAACCTGTGTTAATTGTCTATTTTCTTCTTGTGTCTCTTTAACTTGGGTTTTTGCGTGTGTCTTGGTAAGTCTGGGTTCGATTGTTACTTCTTGAGCGTAATCTATGACATCAGGGATATTACCAATTATCAACCCAGCACACGGGTTTGGTAGTTCTGCTGCACATATTTCCCCTTAAAATAGAGACATTTTATTGAAACACATGCAGTTTTGTATTTTTCTACGGTACCTCCAAACGTTCTGCAGGTGATACTTTTACCTGTGTACTCACTCTTATTTACTAGTCTGTGGTAAACTCCCGCAATAGAAGCCCATGTGTCCCTAAAGCAAGTTGTTGGCGATCCATTAACCCATGCTTGGCAGATCTTAAGAGTGCCTTTCTGGGTAAACACTGCATTGGCTTCTTGGATTTGTCTCTTGTACCCGCATGTGAAATCATTATCATCATGCGATTCCTTACATCTCTTACCTGATCCGTCATTGTCAAATGACTCTATGATAGCTGCATCTGTGTCCTCTAAGTCATCTGAGTCACTACTGGTACACATGTATGCAGCACTCGCCTCCTTCCACGTCTTCCTATTCGTACAAAAACGTGAGGTGTGCCCGTACGCCCGACACGTGTAACATTTGACACTCTTTGTATACGCATCATACTGACTTCTCTTTTTAAAAGTGAAGTTTTTGAAATAAGATTCATATCCAGGGTTTCAGTCACACATTTCTAACGAACCGTGGTTAAGTTTGCAATGTGGGCATTGTGTGAAATGACACTTTCTCTGTCTGTCTGAATCTCTGTTTGTATTATGATATGGCTCTCTGTTTCTATGTTGTGAGAATATGTTATCTCTACCATGACTTCTTTGATTTTACACTCTTGCACTAGCACCTATCACAAGTTCTGGTTGCGCACCATCAGCAAATATGTCGTGATGGGCGTTATAGAATGCCTCTCCCCGAGCTTCCATCTCCGGGATAGATTTGCATCTGTTCACCACCAGAAATGTAGACATTGAATCTGGCACTGATGATAGCAGTTTGTCCCGCAACATGAGGTCACGCAGTTTCTCAAAATCAGAGGATACATCTTCTGCCTTCAACCACTTGTCAAAGAGTGATAAAGTTTCAGATACGTAGTCTAGAAACGTCTGATTTGCTTTTGGTGTTTGGGTCTTAAACTTTGTTCTTAACCCAGCAGCATCCAGACTGAAATACGATAATACTCTATCTCGAATGTATATGTAGTTGGTCCATAAGTTCTCTGGAATCAACTCTACTACCTTTAAAGGTTCCAGCGCGAGATAACGGTGGAATAAGATGGGCCAGTCCTGTTCTGAAATCTTGTAGAACTTGACCAGAACTTCAAAATTAGTAATCTAGGCGGATACCGAATCTCCTTGAGTGAAGTTCTTGATGAGACCCTGGTAACGTTTAATAGGATCCCCAGCCTTAGCTTGTATTTTCTCCCTTTCGATCTCGGCTTCTCGATCCATCTCCAAAGTCTTAACTTTTAAATTGCCTTCAATTTCTTCGTCTTTCATTAATACTTCAGTCAATAGTTTCTCTTTCTCGAATGCAATTCTTCCCTTTTTCCGCCAGTATTTTCTCTTTGTCTGCCGCTAGTTTCTCTCTTTCCAGCGCCAATTCCTTCTCCTTCATTTCTTTGGCTGCTGCCCTCTCTTCCATTTCACGTGCTGCTTGCAGTTCTTTCGCTTCTGTCTCCGCTGCTAATCTGTGTTTCTCTAAAGTTATCTGTAATTCTCTAGCCTCTCTTTCAGCTTCCTTGGCTGCTGCACTCTCTTCCCGCAATTGAGCTTGAAACTCCTTGAATTCCTGCTTCGCCCACGTCCTGAGTTCCTGGCCGATCAATCCCGACTTCTCACCCATATCCATAAAGTCTTGCAGTGTTGACATGCTGTCCTAATGTGCTGCTGCAAATTATATAGCTAAAATAAAAAATATATGCGATGCACAATCGACAAAATGCAAATGTGTAGGGAAGACAGCAATAAATGTATCAAAAGTATAAAACGTTGAACGAAATGCCAACTAAAATCAGCAATGTTGTAAAGCGGAATTAACGAGCACAACAGCAAGCCTGGCGCGAAATAAATACCGTCCTAACTTGTTACAATATGTAAACTCCAGAAAATAGGTAGAAAAATATAAAATGAGTATAAAGGATGGATATCACGCCACAAGACAAATAAGCAATTACGAGAAAAGTAAGCGAAGTGTAACGCAGACCACATATCTATTCACATATAAAAGAAACACTTATGATTGATAGATAACATACGTATAATACTGTAACCACACGACACACGTACCAATGAAACGCGAGGTCGCTAAAAAAAAAATTCGCAACGAGCTGAGGACCGTTAGTATAGAACGTATCTTTGTGCCATATAAAAACATTTATTTAGCACTAGGATAGCCCGCCAACCGCCCGCATAATCATAATGAAAACAAATCGGCCATGGATATGATATTAAATTTCGGAACACAAACACCCAATTAGAATACAATACCAATAGTCACAACAACCAAACAAATATACTGGCCTTTGTAGAATTAATACAGTGGTGGTATGGCTGTGCTGTCTATAGGAGCTGGTGATGTAGATATCCACTTATAAAGGATACCTCCAGTTTCCTGATGCAGTTATTCGTTGTAATATCCATAGAAACAATTGTAGCAACGTGTAGATGTCGTGAGATTAGAACGCTGCTGTCCAGTGTAAACAGTCCGATAAATCGAGAAGTGCAATAATAAATGTCCTGAAAACGGTTCCGTGTTGTAGGGTCCTAATGTCTTAACGTAATCGTAGCAGTGTGATGTCCAGATAAATACATGTCCTGGTCGACGTCCCGTTGTGTAAAGTCCAAATGTCCCGTTAATATTATAGTGGAGTGAAGCGTAGATGCCTGAGGTAAAGTCCGTAATGCACTGTATCAATATGCACGTAAAAATCCGTAAATATTGTCCAGGCGTGCCGATAAACGTCCTTTACGTCGCTTGAGCAGAAATGACTGAGCGTCGGCTGTTAGTGGAGTAATCTTTCTTCATGTCGATGAAAACACACAGTGACAAATAATATACATCCATGACTTAGGGAGTTAGATGTTCTACTGTGTTATATATATATATATATATATATATATATATATATATATATATATATATATATATATATATTCAGGTGGCTGATTGGCTTATTGTTGTTGGCTTCTCAGATATCAAGTCCCCACTTCCTGCAATGCGACAACTCGGGGTGTATAATAATTCCAACAACAACTGGATAATCAAACATGGCTCGAAAATCAATAGCAGGTTCCCGAAGCCAATACAAACTAAAATGACTGAGTCCACTCAGTTGACTTTTAACAGTTATGACGCCGTTTAATTTCGCAGCGTAAGGCTTGTCGCAACAACAACAACAATAACTAATTGCTGTACCTGTTCTGACCAGGTTGGGCAGTAAGAATATTATAATAATATTATAATTAAGATTAATGTTGCAAGCCATCTCCGCTCGAATATTAATAATGTCTAATGTCCTTCTTCGTCCTCACGGAATCCTTCTCTCAATCCGCCAAGTGTTCATCGTGCCACTTCATAGACATCAAGTTTTCTGCGTTCGTCTGCCTGTTTATTTGTGGCTACGGTAAGTGTTGCTTCTACAGATTGTCTCTTCCATTTCCAAGTAATCATTCAGCCACTGATGCGCCATCTAGCCAATATCTAGTCGACCTATCGTTGCAGAATCAATATGAGCTGCCGCCTCGACGAAACTCCCAAGTCAGTCTGTTTATTGTTATTGACATTGCCCTGTGACGATTCTGTGTTGTCACGTCATCTCCTTCGCTTTTCTTGGCGTTGTGGTTCTGGGATTCAAGGATCTTTCCTATTTACGTCATTATGTCGCACCTGCTACTTGGCAATCATCATCATTTGATATGCCGAGCAGCACAGGCGAAGGCATCATATTCACTCACAGACATTATGTTACTCCTCTGTGTTCGTGATAAGTTCCATTTTCTTCTTTTTATAATCCAAACCAATTAACGTTGGTGATCATGTCTTTCCACAGCTTTCTGTCCCGTGTACTGCCAATCTTCTTAGTCCATGCCGTGTGACGTTGGTGATCATGTCTGGCCACACCCTTCTGTCTCGTGTACTGCCTGTTGTGTATTTATTTATAGTGTCGTCCCTAGGGTGAGGGGAGTCAACACCCACATTCTTTTTAACCCCATATCATTATTCTGGAGAATCCACTAGATTCCGTCCACAACACCCCGTCAATCCCTGGATACCTCTTTCTCTCTCACCACTCACCACTGGATCATGCCCCCTCTCATTCTTCCCCAAAACAACATACTACACAACTCTAGCTTCTAAAATTAATAACAATTTAATTTAATGAAGAAAAGTGTATGTATGTGCGAAGTGTATGTGTAGAATGTATGTCGTATACTCTAGTGTGTCTGCAGAATCAGACCGGACAGCTCAGGAGCAAAGTCTGATCATCCCGGTAATGGCCACACAACATCATCATAGCTCAGCACACAATGACCTCACCAAACGATGTGTCCCTCCTGCCAGATGTTGACTTCCTCCAGTAGCTCTTTGATAACCCAAATACCTGGTCACCAATCACGGATATAGTCCAATACTTATCCTGAATCAATCACACACAATGTTATTAAATGTCTCTACTGTTCTGAGATTTAACAATCCCTGTATCGTGAAAACACGGATCACTGTCACTTGAAAACCAAAATGATTCATTCCTAAATGTTCTAGATTTTCACGATTACACAGTTAATGATTACAGTTCCACAGGAATCTAATGACTGAGACGAACGCTATGTTCGTTGTTCCTGTTCCCCTTATAACCCATATTGTTCTTTTACACGTGGTATGGAAAATAATTTCACTCAACTTCCGTGAACTCTATCACCAAGGAGTCATTTCCAGATAGTTACCTGTTTCTGCTCAACAGAGCCATGTTCCTTCAGACCCTCTTGATTATGGGCCCAGAGCAAAAGCCGCTGAATAAAACTTCCTTCACTTAAACATCCAGAATCTTAAACAGTGAATGTTCAGCTTGTTTTCTTCATAACCGGAGTGGAACCTGTGAAAGAGAGAACACACCTGGTGAGAGCGACCCGATACTGACCCCTATTAGATGAGTGCAGGCCGACGGTCTCACTCAGATACATAACAGTGAACTAAACTCTGTCATGGGGCAGAGGAGCTCATCACATCGGTCTGAATTATGGTAAGACAAGGAAATACCAAAGGCGACGTGCAGAACCCCAGTAGACACCCCACTGGAAGATCCCACCATTGGACATTTCCACCATCCCCCAACCATCCTCAATCTCTCTAAATATCATCCCACAACACTATTCTCAACCAGCTGAGCTAATTGACATCTCACACTAGTTAGTTTAACAACGCGACTGCCTACTGTCGCCGACACTCCTAGAATACCTAACCACAAAGCAACAACACTATGCTCAAGTCCTACACTCTATCTATCACTAGACTATCCTACATTACTTATACCTAAACGCTATCTAGTGAATACCTTATGTACACCAGCTCTATCCTAAATTGAATCTACACATTGCCATGAAAGACACATGTTCATCAACTTTAATTGACACAGAACACAATAGATTCTTTCCAAATTAGAACAGAGCTAGCCAAACACTTCAGACTAGTTTAATTCCATTTTTCACACTGGCGGCAAATAAGTTATGTTTCCTCCAGTCGGAGATTGTCCGAGTGACGTCATTCGCTGTCAACAACAGGTGGTCTTGGCGGCAACCAAATCAAGACGGCGTTTTTCCTTTCATCTTGCGATTCGGGTAAAATAACATGCCGACAATTTTCCTGTGTCCTGGGGAAATCTCAAGGACTTTTGGTTTCGTTTGATCCGATGGAAGTGTCCCCCCCCCCCTTATCAACAAAAAGTTGCAGCTGTCTCTGTAAATCTATCATCTAATCGTTAACTCCAGTGGTCCCGTGACACTGCCCACCTTCTTATTGTCGAAACCGTATAGTGTTGTGATCATGTCTGTCGACAGCCTTCTGTCTCGTGTAATTCCAATTATTTCTGATATTGATATTCCTCTCCAAGCCACGTCAAACCGCACAGCTTCTTCTCTCTTGGTCTGCCCCCCCCCCCCATGCCCCCCGGTCTCCCCCGGCTAGGGTTGCCAGATACGTGGGCACCTAAAGGAGGACATAATAAGACATAAAGGAGGACAAAGGAGGACATAATAAGACAAAAAGGAGGACAACGGAGGACATATTGAATGTTTCATTTACATCGTTCCAGATTAAACCCATAATCAGTACAATTTTATTACAATAGCTGCCAATAAATGTTTTTTTCATAGCAGGTGGTTGGTTTACAGAAAGAAAATATTCTTTAAAAGCAGTAAACAGCCTTAACAGCCTGTCAACCGCTGGAAACAAATGGAGCCATCTAGTTTTAGAATTATAGAGTAGTTGCTGATAGTTAATGTTGACAAAGTCACAAACATCCTTTAAAGTTTCTGTTCTGACAGTGTATATAGAAAAGTAATTGAATATCTTCAAGACAATAGATTCAACGTCAATCTGCATTAAATCTGCACCGTGTTGGATGCAGTTGTGCAAAACATGAACAGAACATCCAACGCCTACTAATGGCTTGCTCAAGGCTTCCTTCAAATGCTAGAACACATTTCTACCTTCACTTCTGTTAATGCCTCCAAAATCACATTGGCATTGTCACCAGCAAAAGCAACACATTGGGAGTACAAATTATGTTTTTGAAGTGAGTGTTCTTAAAATATACTGTGATATAGTTTCTGAGGTTTCATTTCGTGTGTTGTCTAACTCGAGAATCTTACTTTGGATTCCACCTGCTTTCCAGTCAAAGTACTGAACAACGATCGGAAATATTTTCTGCGAACCTTGATTGCTAGCATCTGTCGAAAGACCGAACCATGAAATACCACTTAAAGATTTATCCAATTCAACAACAATGTGGGGGTCAATCACCTGGTTTATTATTGCTTCAGTTTTTGTTTTTGCACAAGCAATAAGTTTAACAATTTCTGAATCTTCAAATAATGTGTGCATCAAACCAGCTGTGCAGGTCATCGAGTTGTAAGACTGATGATGACAAACTTTATGAAATGCTAATGTTGCTTCAGCCGCATGCGCTTTCAGCAACACATTTGAGTACTTAGGCTGAAATAAAAATACGTCAATGTGCTAGATGACGCGGACACTTTGATTAGGTTTGTATGCCTCTCATTGTCAACATGGCGCTCCAAGTCAGTAGTTCCTTTGTTGGCAACGGACAAGTAACTATCGCAAATCGTACACGTTGTCTCATTCTCGTGGCGTCTTTCAACGAAGCATGGAAACTTATTTTTCAGTGTTCGAGAATTTGCATTTTCTCTTTGTAGAAGCCATTTTCATAAACATCGACGGCAAACATTACAAATTAAAAAAAAGAAAAAAGAAAAAGTGGCGTCTCTGCTACCGGAACCAGAAATAACATTAACATTTTGACCATAGAGACTACAGCATTGTTAGTGTTGCCGAATAGAGCAACAGTTAGATTCAAATTATGCAAATAATTGGTGTTTCACATTTGGTATAAATAGGAAAATTAAATAAATATTATTAAGCAATGGGTTTTAATAAAGAATGTAAACACACGGTAGCGTGTAGATACATTGTAAGTTGTAACAACAATACATAAAAAAATTATAACATAAAATATTTAAAAAGCCGGACATTTTAAAGGTTTTTAGCTTTGCCTGCCGGACGGAGGACATTAGGTTAAAAAGGGGGACATGTCCTCTCTTTGCCGGACGTAGGACATTATGTTAAAAAGGGGGACATGTCCTCTCTTTGCCGGACGTCTGGCAACCCTACCCTCACCTCCAATCTTTTCTGTTGAGGCTACACACCAGCTTTCCTCTTCTCATGACATACTCAAAGAATAGGGACTCTTTTTATGATGCGAGTAGCTATACTGTTCTCTTTCTGCGTTGGCTTCTTTCAAGATATCTTCATTGCTCTTTCTATCCGCCCACATTGTTCTCATCATTCTTCTAAAAAAACCTCTTCCGCAGCTTCCACACAATTCCTCACTTGTCTGCTAATTGTCCATGATTCACTTCCGTATATCAGGATTGGCTGAATATATATATATATCTCTTAAGAACTCTTTCTTCACCTCAATTGGCAAATATAAATTACAGAGAATATTCTTCACCTTTCGATTTACAAAGTATTAATGCGCATATGTCCTGCATTGACAGTGTCAATTTGACACTCCCTTGTGTGAACCATGGCGGGAAACCGCAGCACTTATGGAGGTGCACATGCGCGGCAAAAATGATTCTTTACACCAAAATGCGCAAATAAAAGATACCTGTCTTTCATCTCCATTTTATGTGCGCATTAAAAACATCTCAAATAATTTGGTATGTCGTACCGCTGCAGACGATTGTTGGCCCGAGGAGTTGTCAAGGGCTTTGGTCAGCTAGGTGGTAGTAAGTGACTGCTAGGCATTGAAATTCACCCCAGAAACTTTAAATTAGAAAGCCAAGCCTGTACACTGCGTGGCATCCATTGTCTGTTGTCGATCCCCAGATCAATTGGGGGGAAGGGGGGGGGGGTGTTGTTTCCCAGTCCACACTTGTAGTTACGTTTAGGGGTGTGGGGAACTTACACTTGCCTACCAAGGCCAGATGTGTTGTCCCGATTGCGTTGTTTCCGTGTTAGTGTTGTGTACCCTGATATTGTCTTATCATCGCTTGTTTTGCGTGTCACTGGCTGTATAATAATAATAATTTGTCCCGAAGTATTTCCTTCTTAGAATCTGTTATGTCATACCGGCATCACATTTTGTAGGCCCGAGAGCAAGGAGGTATAGGTGGCCAATCTTTCTCTCACTTTCGCAGGCGACGCGTCCCGGCGTCCAGCCCGCGTCCGATTGTGCTCATGAAATTATGAGTCAAGCTCACTATCACCTTCGCTAACCCGCCGACTATACTCTGGCTGTGTGTCTACAGTGAAATCTTGTGACTAACTTGGCAACAGACTGGGGTTAACACATCAAATCTGCCCATTCAGTGTGCGGTATACATCAGTTCTTCGTCTTAGGGGTAAGAGAACCGGTGACATCAGAAAAGGACAGTTCATATTCTTTGATATGTCATGAGAAGGGGAAAGCTGGAGTATGTCGCCACAACGGGAATGTTGGAGGGCAGTAACAGGCAGGGGAGATCAAGAGTTAGATATCATGAAATGGGGGAATATCAGTATCAGAAATGGTTGGCAACACACAAGACAGAAGACTGTAGTACATGAGACAGATACCATCACCAAGACCACACGACATGGACTATAAGAAGTTTGGCATTACGCGAGACATATGGCGGTGGATAGACATGATCTCCAACACCAACGCGACACGGCACGGACTATAATAGATTGGCAGTACACGAGACAGAAGGCTGTGGACAGACATGATCGCCAACGCCACACGTCATGGACTATAAGAAGATTGGCAGTACACGAGACAGAAGAAGGTAAACAGACATGATCACCAACGCCACACGTCATGGACTATAAGAAGATTGGCAGTACACGAGACAGAAGACGGTAAACAGACATGATCACCAATGCTACACGGCATGGACTATAAGAAGAAGACGATATTAGGGATTAGGGGTACCGTGATGGGAGCATCAACACTCACTCTAAGCCAGGGGTGGTCAACACGAGGCCTGACCGGACGTCATGTTGCGGCCCGCGGAGTGGGAAGCGATGATGTGGTCGAGGCTGTAGCACGCTAGCTTGTTTACTTTAATTAACCAAAAATTAGGTGCGTGGCCCGGCAGAAAATATTATTTATGAAATTTGGCCCGCCTGCTGAAAAGGTTGGCCACTCTTGCTCTAAGCTAATCCTAGTATTATTTTTTTTTTCTTGTTCGCTCGCTCGCTTTGACCTCAAGTATAGTCCATATATGTGCTACTACTTCTAGTAGTTGCCACTACTGAGGAGTGTAGTGGACTGATGTTTGCGTGTGGATTAGATTTCCATATTATCAGTGTCCCTCGCCATCAGGCGAATCCACTCCGACAAGTCGCTTAAAAGTCGACAGGGTCGACTTCATCGCACCGGGTTTTATCCCATATGGCTCGGTCTCTTTCCGCAGCGCGGAAAGCGTCGCACAAAGCACGAACTCCGTAGCTTTTAGCAACGACCCACAGGAGTCTCCGAAACATTTAACTCGTAAACCGAAGGGTGCGGCCCGGAATCGAACCCACAACCTTCGGAGCACGAGTCAAACGGCTTGACCACTTCGCCAGAGACTCCCATCCACTCCGACATATAAATTAAAATTGTTTGCATATCCTTTACAGGACATTGCTGTCAACATCAGCATCTTTCAGCTGATTGTTGATTTCTTGGCAAGATTACGCTAAGTAGTTTGCCATTGTTTTCTGAGCGGCCGGCTCACATACCCCGTAAGTTACCGACGCGATTCGAACCACTGCTAATTCTCACCGTCGTCACGTTGCTTACGAGAGTATTAGAGATTACGGGGAGAAGTCGCTAACCTCGGTTTAACCGGTTTCCTCGCCACCAGCACATCGGAAGTTGTAAGAGCGAGAGCGAGAGTTCTTATTCATTCGACCATGCTGACAACCATTATAGCCTTTGACCTCTAGACCGACAGGAAGTCGTGCTAGCCACTACCCCACCTCTCCCCGTGCTAGCCGCTACCCCACCTCTCCCCGTGCTAGCCGCTACCTCACCTCTCCCCATGCTAGCCGCTACCCCACCTCTCCCCGTGCTAGCCGCTACCCCACCTCTCCCCGTGCTAGCCGCTACCTCACCTCTCCCCATGCTAGCCGCTACCCCACCTCTCCCCGTTCTAGCCACTACCCCACCTCTCCCCGTGCTAGCCGCTACCCCACCTCTCCCCGTTCTAGCCACTACACCACCTCTCCCCATGCTAGCCGCTACCCCACCTCTCCCCGTTCTAGCCACTACCCCACCTCTCCCTCGTGCTAGCCGCTACCTCACCCCTCCCCGTGCTAGCCGCTACCCCACCTCTCCCCGTGCTAACCACTACCCAACCTCTCCCCGTGCTAGCCACTACCCCACCTCTCCCCGTGCTAGCCACCACCCCACCTCTCCCCATGCTAGCCGCTACCCCACCTCTCCCCGTTATAGCCACTACCCCACCTCTCCCCGCGCTAGCCACTACCCCACCTCTCCCCGTGCTAGCCACTACCCCACCTCTCCCCGTGCTAACCACTACCCCACCTCTCCCCGTGCTAGCCACTACCCAACCTCTCCCCGTCCTAGCCACTACCTCACCTCTCCCCGTGCTAGCCACTACCTCACCTCTCCCCGTGCTAGCCACCAACCCACCTCTCCCCATGCTAGCCGATACCCCACCTCTCCCCGTTCTAGCCACTACCCCACCTCTCTCCGTGCTAGCCACCACCCCACCTCTCCCCGTGCTAGCCACTACCTCACCTCTCTCCGTGCTAGCCACTACCTCACCTCTCCCCGTGCTAGCCACCACCCCACCTCTCCCCGTGCTAGCCACCACCCCACCTCTCCCCGTGCTAGCCACCACCTCACCTCTCCCCGTGCTAGCCACTACCTCACCTCCCCGTGCTAGCCACTACCTCACCTCTCTCCGTGCTAGCCACTACCTCACCTCTCCCCGTGCTAGCCACTACCTCACCTCTCTCCGTGCTAGCCACTATCTCACCTCTCTCCGTGCTAGCCACTACCCCACCTCTCTCCGTGCTAGCCACTACCTCACCTCTCCCCGTGCTAGCCACTACCTCACCTCTCCCCGTGCTAGCCACTACCTCACCTCTCCCCGTGCTAGCCACTACCTCACCTCTCCACGTGCTAACCACCACCCGACCTCTCCCCGTGCTAGCCACTACCTCACCTCTCCACGTGCTAGCCACTACCTCACCTCTCCACGTGCTAGCCACTACCTCACCTCTCCACGTGCTAGCCACTACCTCACCTCTCCACGTGCTAGCCACTACCTCACCTCTCCACGTGCTAGCCACCACCCCACCTCTCCCCGTGCTAGCCACTACCTCACCTCTCCCCGTGCTAGCCACTACCCCACCTCTCTCCGTGCTAGCCACTACCTCACCTCTCCCCGTGCTAGCCACTACCTCACCTCTCCACGTGCTAGCCACTACCTCACCTCTCCACGTGCTAGCCACTACCTCACCTCTCCACGTGCTAGCCACTACCTCACCTCTCCACGTGCTAGCCACTACCTCACCTCTCCCCGTGCTAGCCACTACCTCACCTCTCCACGTGCTAGCCACTACCTCACCTCTCCACGTGCTAGCCACTACCTCACCTCTCCCCGTGCTAGCCACTACCCCACCTCTCCCCGTGCTAGCCACTACCTCACCTCTCCCCGTGCTAGCCACTACCTCACCTCTCCACGTGCTAGCCACTACCTCACCTCTCCCCGTGCTAGCCACTACCCCACCTCTCTCCGTGCTAGCCACTACCCCACCTCTCCCCGTGCTAGCCACTACCCCACCTCTCTCCGTGCTAGCCACCACCCCACCTCTCTCCGTGCTAGCCACTACCCCACCTCTCCACGTGCTAGCCACTACCTCACCTCTCCGCGTGCTAGCCACTACCTCACCTCTCCCCGTGCTAGCCACTACCTCACCTCTCTCCGTGCTAGCCACCACCCCACCTCTCCCCTCTCAAGGGAAAGAGCATCACACCAATCAAGAGGGGGCTTCAAATGAAAACCTGAAATGTTTTTATTTTTTATTGTTGGTTGAATATTTCTGAGAAAGTACAGAACAAATGTATCATTTTTCAATGTAGTCACCACTGCGTTGAATGCAGTCTTCCAACGTTGATAAAGTGCTTGCATTCCTGTAGAAAACAATTCTCTTGGTCACGTGTGTAACCAATCATGCACTCATGCACCACCTGCTGTACCTCTTCACATCGCTTTGAAACTTCCTACTCCACTCATACACTTGGTGGACTGACAGGCATGCATCACCACACTGGACCTTCCTTCGCCGATGAATTTTTATAGGTTTCACCCTTCACTGACCAAAAAAATGGATAACAGAACGCTGCTCCTCTTTGGTGCATGTCAAAAGTGGGGCGGCCATCTTTAAACTATCATGACGTCACGTGATCACCTGCACCGTGATGTCCCGTGTTTAACACTCTTAACATCCTTTACAACAATATTGACAGTTTACAAAACAGTGGCATGGTTATTGTAATTTATATCACACTATTAAGGTTTTAATTTGAAGCCACCCCCTCCCCCCTTTCCACTCGTATAAATAAGACTGATACAGTTAACCGCAGTAGTGCAGTGCCTTAGTGCAGTTACCACGGAGACAGAGCACCTTCTAGCGTGTCCGAAGTGCAGAGAACATGATCTGAACTATTAATCATTATATACCGAATTCCATCCCATCCTCACACCCTCTGCAATAAAGTATTTACACCAACAAAGACACGACATGTCGTTAGTGGTCGTTTCACGTCCGCATTTGACAAGCTATCAATGGAAAAATCAAAGTAAATATGTGTATGATAGACTATCCCAAAGTAAAGCCTACAGACCGCGCTGCATTCATGACATAAGCCGTAACGTTGCATACTTCACCTATTTCGGAGTACTTTGGTTAAATTATGCGAGCAATGAACGAAATCCGGCCGTCGGGTCGAGTCTGACATGTTTGGGCAATGAGTAATATCGTGGGAAGTTATTCACTCCCCTGTGTTGATATCGTACTGTTGGTTAATTGGTTTTGTTAGTTCATTCATAAACTGTGTTTGAGTATACGCGTGTATTGGTTACTTGTAATCGTATGTTCTTCGTGTGAATGAAACAATAAATCGGGTGACTCTATTCTGACAGTACTAGATTCTCTTCGTTAATTTGAGTTCATTCATAAAGCGCTTATGAATGAACATATAAAATAAAAGACAGAAACTACGGACAGGGAAAACGATAAGATAGATACACAGAAATATCAACCGGGGAAACAGTGAGGCCACTAAGACGGCTCATAAAGACATATTGGCGCTCATAGAAGTAGAAAGAGGAGCTGGAGATTAGACACACTGGACCACAGACACATTTAAAGCTTTAGTTATCATACTAGGATTTGAACTGGTCACCTCCAAATGTCGACAGCGTCCCACTGCAGGAACAACTGCAGGAACAAGTATACTTCGTCGCATGTCTAGTGTCGGTCTGGTTGGTCATCAGCAAGAACAGGCACATGTTTGAAGGCGTTTCGTTCTTGAAGTAGTAGCACATATATGGACCACGTTTGAGTTTAAAGCCACCGACCGATAAGAAGTAAAATGCATTGGCATTAAAACAACACATATGACAAAAAACAAAAAACAAAACAAAAACACTACTCATTTCATTCATTCAGTAGCATGTCCTTTGCAGAACCTCGCTATCCATAACATCGTATGTATCGGACGTGGAACATCTTGCTTATGATCGAGAAGTTTTCCGGAAGGTTGTTATGGATAACTTAAAAGGAAAGTTTGTTATGGATAGCTTAAACTTTCCTTTTAAGCTATCCATAACAACCTTCCGGAAAACTTCTCGATAAGCAAGATGTCCCGCGTTCGATACACCCATCGAGAGTTAATACGCTACATCCTGCAGTAATCTACTTCCTCTTCCTCTCTTCCCAGGTATATACTCCTTCATTATTGTTTTCTCCAAACTTTCGTGACGTTTCAAGTGACCAACATATTTCAATTTTCTTTGTTTTATCGTCTTTAATTGTCAACGTACTTCAATATTCAGCTCTTGAAGTATGGATTCATTTGTTCTTTTCTTTATCCAAGGTATTCTTAGAACTCGTCTATAATATTTATATTCAACGGCATTTATGCACTATCCAGCTTGTTTAGTAAGTGTCCTGGTCTCACAGACGTATGTTGCAATGCAAAAGATGCATGCTCTTAAAAATCTACTTTTCGTAGTTCTATCGTTCCCACTCCACAATTTATTCAGTTGTTTTAGTCTTTAAAGAGCAATATATATTCATCTTTAAATATCTTTCATAGTGATACCATTGTTGGTAATCAATGACCCAAGATATTCGAAATTCTCCACCACCTCCAATTTTTCCCCATTAACATATATTTCTTTCTCCATAGTAGTTTTATCTGACTGCATTATCTTTGTTTTTGGTATATTAAGATATAAGTTGTGATTTTCACTATTCAGTTCAGTTAAGGTTATTAGATTAGGTTTTCTATACCATTCGGTGTTGTGGATAGCAGCACTGTATCATCAGCATATCGAATATCTGGTATGTCATGACCACCGATATTTAGGGCATCATATTGGTGCCTGTTTATATCATCTCTGGCATTTCTCATTATATTTTTTTGCGTACAGGTTAAACAAATAGGGGGACAGCACACAGCCCTAACGGACTCCTTGCTTGATGTAAAACCTTCTGATGTATAAATAAATAAATAAATACTTGGTGGAAATGTCATATGTCTTGTTTTATTGCCAATACATTGTATTCCCCCTCCCCCGCCTTGTTTACACGTTGTGAACTCAAGCGTAGTCCATAAATGTGCTACTACTTCTAGTGCACTGGACTGATTCTTACGTGTGGGTTAGCTTTCCCTATTACCAGTGTCCCTGCCATCTGGTGAACCCACTCCGACTTCTGAGGTACTGGTCATATACGTCCCCATGTCAAGGACGAGGTCTTAGCCCAGCTGCGAGTGTAGGGGTTTAACCCGCTACCTTGGCATCAGCGCACCGGAAGTTTAAGAGCGAGAGCTCTAATCCATTCGGCCTGGCTAACCTCCCACATGATAAAAATAATATTCTGTGAGTTGGTTTTCTAATTTTGAAAGTTTGCCCGAACAGCGGTTACTGGGCCTGCTCTTGTCTATTTTTAGCTGCCTCGGGGTGTTAACCTACGCAACGGGTGCACCGGCCCTGTGAGTTTTTCGCCATTATCTTAGAGGGCTAGACACTCAATCTACTACCCCAGGATGGGTGGGGAGGGGGGGGGGACTAGGAAGACAGCTACACTTTTTCTTATTTTGAAAAAAAAAATCAAAACATTACACAGCGAGGATCGAACCACTATTGCATGATTAAGCAGTGGATGTTATACCCTAAGCCACTCCGTCTAAAAAAGGGTACAGTAATTGTCTGCAACAGACAAGTACATAACTATTACTGCAGACTGTTTTTTTATGTTGTTGTATCAGTGTGTGTGTTTGTTGTTATAGTGTGCTGAGGAAGGTTTTGGCCTTAACGTCCATTCTGTTAGTTGTATCGTGTTCTAGTACATCTTACCGCTTGCTTATAGTTTCGTTGGTGATTAATTATGGAAATATAGAGACCGGCGCAAGACGAACAGCTCTAGAAAGACGGGGTCCCCACGACAAACTCTAGGGCTAATGTTGATAATAATAGAGGAATAAATACAAATAATATTACTTTCTACTGAACTAGCATTCCCAAGTAAATAACCTACAGCCAGAAAAATCCTGGGGTTGATTGAAACGTCATGGTAAAGACACGCAACTAATTTGACTGTTACTTTTTCCTATGTTGACGTCAATGATAGACATCTACACTGTTTCTTATTCTGATGATTATTTGTAAAGATGATGTAATATCGTGGGAAGTTATCCACTACCATGTATTGATATTGTTAGTTAACAAATAGAACAATTTTAATTACTGGGTATATGGAAACAGAAATAAATGAAAATAGTGAAAAATGTCATAAAATGAAGTGTACCATATGAGTTAACTATTGATCTTGTGTCATAAAGTTAAAAAAAAAAAAAACTGCTTGCTTATAAAGCAAACGCGGGTGGAACAGTAGGGAAAACAAATCGATCATAACTTTAAATAAAACCTTAAGACGAAAGAGGGTAATGTGCTTTAAGGCAAAAGTAGAATAAGGTTACACTACAGTTGGGAACTTCTTTCATCAGACTCTCTTTGTCCAGGAGAAAACGGGGGCAGAGACCAGGGGAGCACGGGGACCCGGGTTGATCGACTCATCGCCTTCTGCCGTCTTTGTGTCTGTCTTGGACCTTGCTGAGACAAAGGAATCACGGAAACTATTTGAAAATAAAGTTATACTAGTCCCATCTATAACCCTGTATCTTGTTGTAAATAAGGGTAAGATGGCTACAGAACGGATCAGGGTGAAAAGAAGTGAATTTTTCGAGTCAGAGTTCGATTCATTCATGAAAACATGAACAATGAACATAACGCGGGTGTGAGGGAGGGAAACCGCAGTGAGTCATCGGCCATTCTCGTATCTACTCGGGTGTTTCCGTGTTATAGGAAGAAACAAATCCCCGTCAGCCAATCAACTTCCAGCATTGACAATCAAAGTATCCAATCAAAACGCTCTAAACACACCTCGTGGTCTTTTCCAACATGGCGGGTGAGTCCACCTCACATCGTTTAGTTTGTTTGAGAAATATTTAAACTTTCCGCCAAATTCATCCATTTTTCCTATATTTTTCAGATTTGGAATTTTATCAAGATGATTCGGACGACAGTGCCGATGATGGTAAGTTATCACTGTTGTTTCACGTGCAATTTTAACAGTAAAACGACGCGTCGCCAAGAATGAAAGAAAATGTGATTGCTGTGAACGATCGTCTTGTCCTTTCGCGCCATGTTTTTTTTTAAAACTTTCAATCACAACAAAATGCCGTAACTTCCACATCGCAATTATTACACGGGCACGTCGCTAAGTAGACATAGATGTAAAACATGATGGCAAACCGTGGATAGAACGGAGAATTTCGTTGGGGGAATATTTTCTAATGGTCTGAAGCTGGCAGACGACCGAGTCCCGGGGTGCATGATGGGACGGGTCATGTGACCAGAAGCCATCAACTTGGCCCGCTTCCCCCATTTTCCGCCACAAGGGCCGGTCGGGAGGACGACGCCAGAGACGGGCCCCACACGCCGTTATCTTGCTTTTCCCCTGTTTGTATATCGTGAGTGTGTGTGGATTATTGCTGACGACAACTCACCTACAACCATGACGGGGCCTGTGATCAATAAAATGCGCGTAAGTTGAGTCACGTGTGATGACAGAATGCGTGAGCACAAGTAACCAGGTCGTGTTGTGTTGTGGACTTAAGGGTTCTCGGACGGCTTGAGTTGTTGGTCGCTGTTTTGTCATGTGTGACTGAGTGAGTACTACTCCCAACAAGCAATGCCCGGGAATTTTATAGGTTTCATTGTCCAGCAACCTGTATGGTTTTAACTTGCGACATGAGTACTATGTTTAAGTCGCGGCTGGCTGGAATCCTCATGGGTAAACTTTAAAAATTTGAATGAGTTTATTAGGCGCTAAAATGGATGTGGCAGGGTATCATGAACCTTGCATGCATTTTTGTGTGTGGGTTATATATATTACTTGGATTCCTCTATTTTTACATTAAACAATGAGTAGTTACATAATTCTCTATAGGGCTGGGCTTTCAATGAAGTGATTTGACTTCTTACTCCAGTCACAAGTTGAGTCAACTAGGGATAGGGTATTTTCAGACAATCTAGACAAATTTGAGAAAAGATTTTGCAATATCATAAAGTGTAAGATGGAAGGTTGCAGAATTTGTTTGTCAGGTAAGAATACAGCAAATATGCACGCAAGTTGAAAACAAATTCACAATGTAATATTCATAATTCATAAACATTGGCCACTGGCACAGAAATCTCTATTGGAACATTCCATTGTAATCCATCAGGGTTGCACAGGTGACATGGCTGATGCTAGAGAAACTTTAGAACCAAACCCTGTCTGTAAGCTAGGGGTCCTATTTTGTACATTGCACCAATTGTCACTTTCTTTGGTAACTTGATTTTGAAGGCACATTTAATATTGACATTTAATAACCTATAATGCAAAAGTGTTTAATTATAAAACATACAAGCTCATTGTGCAGAATGTGCTTCTGTAGAAGATTAACACAACTGGCATCAATATGAAGTTTTGAGCCCTCAACTTGTTGCTGGGTAGACAGGTCATAGTGGGCACTTTCTTGGAACTATCTTTCATACGTCAGGTTACCATAGACTGTTTCACGATCTATACTGACTGTCTCCCACAGGCCAGATGTCGGTGTGGAATCGCAATTTAGGCTTCTGCCTTTGATCTCTCAATGAACGATGACAAAATGTCACTTCTCTAGACTTTTGTATCTCTGGATTCCCTCCATGTTCTCCTCCCCTTATTTATCTGAGGGAGATTGAGTTACCATTTTCTTGATTTCTTCTGATCTTTTCCCTGCTCACTTTTGAGTTGGTTGTTGCCACCTCCTTTCAACTTCAAGTGTATGTTTATTTGTGTGTGGTTCTGAATATTATAAACCTAGAACTCTGCTTCCCACTTTTACTCTGCATTAGGGCTCATTTTCCTCAGTTTGGCCTGAGTGCAGCAGTTTCATTTTCACCTGTTTAGGAGACTTTTCCCTTCTGTCTTGTTTGTTTCACAAAATACCAATGATGTATTTCACATCCTCTATCACTGTCTCTCCCAGTTATATAGTTCTCATATTCCACGTGCTAGTTCTGGTCCAAGGTGAAAGGAGGTATGGTACACTACACCTGTGATATAGATTCTTTATGGCTTTCTCTGCACTGCGTCATGCTTTTTCTAGATAAGCATCATATAATTTTAGTTGGCCGGGTTCTGTCTTTCGGACGTTTCAGCTGGATGCAGTAGCCAATCCCACACCAACCCTGCTTAATGACATGCAGTGGGCGATTGATTCTAGTCTTTGCGGCCATTATGGTCCCAGATAGCTCAGTGGTGAGCCTACAAGATTGCCATGTGTTAATTGGATTACTTGTATGTCATGACTGCAGGAGCGGAGCATTGGAAGGGATGATCTAGATGTTGCAGATCAAGAATAACTGTCAGAAATGGTCAAAATGTGGCTTTGGAAGGACTATGGCTATGTCATACAGCATGGACCAAATGTCTGTTGAATTATTCATAATTTTTACAGTTTAAAGAAGGAAATGTGTTCAAAAGCGTTGTCCGTTTTAGTCCAGTGTCAGTGAATGTCATGTGCACATGGGGGTTGGCGCGACAGACTGCAGATCAAACTCCAAGACTACCCCGAATACATATCTGGGCCAACCTTCTGGTTTTGAGAAACACCAGTGAAAGATAAATTGTATGGACAACTGAGTGAACCAATAAAGACAGAAGTTTTTACAAGAGAGAAATTGCAGTTATAAACACTTGAAGTGCATTATTTTTCAATTTGAAGTTATGTAGTAGTAATTTTCATGACTACTAAAACTACATTGACATAACAGGTAATAAATACCCAAAAAAAAATTTGGCTCGGATAAATAAGAAATAAAAATAAAACTGGGATTGAATGAAACAAAAAAATATAACAATCAGAAATAAACAAATCTGTCCTCAGCCCCATATTTGCACAAGCCTTGCAGTAATTTGTGATAATTGGCTTTGCATTGAGGAAAATTACATACATCATTTAGTCAAACTAAAGTCGTAATATCAGCCAGTATTTGTCATAGGCATGAGGTTTAGAACTGGCGGTATCTTCTTCTGCCCTTAACCTCAATTGGGGCATACACCACCAACCCGCAGAGGTAGTAACAACTATAATTGAAGAGCTAGTCATCTTTTTCTAAGGAGTCAGCAGATTCTCCTTAATATTGGAATGGACATTCAGGCATCAGGTCAGTATAATCTAGTCACCATGGAGCTTTACTTACTCCAGGCCGCCCTATCCTTAGCTATACCATGCAGCTCCACCCTCCTCATATTTTCTCTACTTTTTCGTTTTATCTACTGTTTAATTTTATTTTTTCCCCTCTGATCTAATGACTTGCTATTTGCGTATAGGTGACTATGGCTTTGGTGGCGGATTACGCGAGACAGAGGACCTTACACGGCTACAGCGGCTGGAGAAATATCTGGACAGCGATAATATTTTTAATAGGTGAGTTTCTTTGCCTAGTGTTGGAGTGTCCAGTATGTAAACTATTCAATCTGGTTTTGAACTGCCCAGATCCCCAGGAATGCTAATCTGGTTTAAAAAAATGCACACAAAAGTCGGATGTGTTGGCCGAAGGGTTTTGGCCCAAGGGTGCATAACAGAACACAGAGCAATTACGTATGAAAAAACTGCAGATGAACGCAGAACGACCGCCCAAATAACCCTCATATTTGAAGTGTGTTCACTGCATCTCTTGACATGTTTAAAGTGTGTTCACTGCATCTCTTGACATGTGTGAAGTGTAATGTAAGAACACAATTTCAAGCAACTGTGACACTAATACTTTCAGATCCTGAGTAAAGTGTTTTTAAAACATTTATATGTGTTCATTGATTTGGGCTGGCTGAAACACTTGCATGTTTTTCCTTTGGTTAAGCTTTCTAGTCATGTTCTATTTGGACTCGGCAATCACATGGCTTCACCCCCCCCCCTTTTTTTTTTTAAAAAAGAACTTGCCATAGGTTTGTCACAGAACTAATGGAGAGCTAAATCATTTGCTTTACTATGCCTCTGCATGAAGATAATTGTACAGTCAAGCTGTGGACCTTACTTTACTGCTGCCTCACGAACACTCTGGTTTTGTTTCTAACAGAGGTCTTTGGCAAATAGACAAGAGCCATCTAAGTTAGGGTTAGCAATTAACATAGGAAGGAAATTGTAAATCACTCCAGAAGTACAAAGTACACTTTAGTACGCAACTATAGAACTCTTGACACAGTCAGGAGTCTTCTCCACATGTTCCGTATGGAGCCTAACATGTACACATCAAAACCAGTATATGATAAAGGTAATGATTTTGTTTGCAGACAAATGCTGGCCCGTACCTTGCTGGAGACGCTGAGGTCTGTCTATGAAAGCAATGACAACTGTGTTGCTGTGCTTGATGCAATGGTTAAGCTGTCAGAGGACCCTGGTAAGATTTATGTGTGGTGTTTCTTTCTTGCATTCTCTGCTACCCGGGAATGTACGACCAATAATTGGTTTAGAATCAAGTCATTCTCATAGGCCATTAACCGCTGGAGGAAACATCCAGAACCTGTGGGTGGGGTGGGGTGGGGGGGGGGGGGGGGAGGGACATGACCAACCAGGGTGTAATCCTGGCTAGTTTGAACTATGCTGAATCCCAATGCAGTTACATGAGGGCTTCCAGTACAAGTCTGCACATACTGCTAGTTTCTGAACTTGAACACGGGCTCTTTAAGACAATCTTGTTGAAAATACTTTTTTTTTTTTACCAGGTTGGGAGAGGTCTACCAACTTCTCTAGTAGTGTAAGCCATTACCACCGTTGCCTTCTATAGTTTCTTTAAAATGATTCACCAACCGACAATCCTGCCTGCCTCATGCGCCGCTCTTGGGTTCATTTCTGGACTGTTATTCGAGTGCAGTTTTCTTGGAGACTCCTGAGAGTCCTTGCTGGAGCTAAGGAGTTTGTGTTTTGTGCGACATTGTTGGCAGGCATTCTTGACAGAATGCAAACCACATAGGACAAACTGGTTCAATGAAGGTAGATTCTCTTGCTGTCAAACCCCATTTAATATAATGTACCTGGGAAGGTTAACCTGGTCTACAAATGCGCACAGAAGTTGGATGTGTCGGCCGAAAGGCTATTGCAGCCCTGCTGTAAACAGGCACAACAGTTACGTCCAGGGAAAAAAATACGGATGAATGCAGAAGAAATCACGTGGCTTTTATAAAGATGTTGTCCAGTAAAAAGCTTTTATAACATTCATTAGACGTGTTTAAATCAGGTTGTAGAGGTCCTCCCAGCTTTGCAAGTCTCTTCCTGGTTGCTTAGTATGTTGTGTGAGTTGGTATCCACTGCATCAAATATTTTTCTAATAAGAGACTCATAAAGACCACTAGATTGATAGTTGAGTATAAAAACTATTATGTGGCTATGTTTATCACACAGGGTAGTATAAATTTGTCTTCAACCTGTACATTTCTTTTGTTTAGAACCATCTGTCCGCTCGGAGCTGATGGAGCAAGTGCCTCACATAGCTGTCTACTGCCAGGAGAACCGCCACGCCTTCACTGATGCAGTGCCCAAGTACATCCTGCCCATGGTGGTGAGGTACCTCAGTGATTCCAACAGTCAGGTAAGGAACACAACCTGCTTCTCCCCCACCCCACCCCACGGGTGTCATGTCTCCACTCACCCATGGGTCTGTGAATGTCTTGTCATGGACCAAATCTTGACTCCCTAGTGTATATGGTTACAGTCAACTGTTCTTTTATTTGTCAGTACTCAATATTATTTACGTTAGTAGTAACATTGGCATTTTAATTAGCAGACGTTCCTTGCTGACAGTGGCCCTTGGGTAGGAACACCTTCCCTCAAACAGGGATTTAACTGACTGGGGTGATCCATATCCATAAAATTGAGCCCTCAACCAGCAGCAGTAACACGAGCCACATTAGGCAGTTGGTGTGGAAATATGTTCCCAGTGTCACATGACTGTCTTTTTCTACAACGGAATGTTTGTGTGTGGTGAGAAATACAAGCAGCTGTTGGTATCTAACCCTGCTTTATTTTTCTGCAACAATGTTTGTGTGATGAGAAATACAAGCAGCTGTTGGTATCTAACCCTGCTTTATTTTTCTGCAACAATGTTTGTGTGATGAGAAATACAAGCAGCTGTTGGTATATAACCCTGCTTTATTTTTCTGCAACAATGTTTGTGTGATGAGAAATACAAGCAGCTGTTGGTATATAACCCTGCTTTATTTTTCTGCAACTGACTGTTTGTGTGATGAGAAATACAGGCAGCTGTTGGTATCTAACCCTGCTTTCCAGTCTGCGCACATTCATGGATGATTGTAGTTGTTTATTGCATTTAAAAAAGGGAGAGTTTATACGGACTTGAGTCCGTATAGACAGAGTAGTTTATACGGAGCGGAGTCCTCATCATAGTTGCCATTTTAGATATTTTATATCCAGAGGTTTTTGCCGGCATCTGGATACCGTTTTCTGACGTTTGGATGCTGGATGCAATTCTAGATACTTTTCATTTGGAGTCGGATATTTTGAATACTTTCTAGATTTGACTTTTCTTTCGGTGTCATTTACCCATTTTTTGTTCGGTCTGGGCGCGCGTAAATTATGGTAATTGCCATTATTTAAACTTTGAACTGACTTGGGTCAACGTTCAACAATCTCCCCCCCCCCCCCCCCTCCCCCCGGTAATGAGTAAAATGGCGCATAAGGGCTCTGAAGAAACTTTTGGTCAGTAAACATTTAAACTTAAAGAATTTGGCTGCAATTTGACTTTCCAACGAAATCTAGATATTTATGGATGTTGTTTGGGCCGTTTCTACATACTTTTGGTCAAAAAAAAAATGGCAACCCTGGCCTCATAATTCCGGTCCACGCTGACAGTAATATGCGGCGCCTCAGAAAGACATGATTAGGCAATTCAAACACCAGGCTTCCGACTTACTGGCCTGATGAATTAACAAATAAACAAGGAAATGCTACGCACATAAAGTGCAGGAAAACCTGGTATATGTGAAGCAGGTTGAAAAGAGAGATAGATAGCTAACGAAGATAACTTTTATATAATATAAATAAGATAATATAAGTGACAAAACATCTGTTCATAATCATAGTTCCTAATATTTTTTTTTATTAAAAAGTCGCTTGCACCCAATTAATTGCTGAAAAATTTAAAAAAAAAAAAAAAATAAGCGTCCAGCAGGGAATCGAACCAACAGCTCCCGCTTATCAGGCAGAGACACTTACCACTGTGCTACTGAGGATACGATTTTGAATCAACAAAGTATATAACATAGCCACGCTCGTGTCCCGATGACGTCACATAGTTAAGTCACGTGACTAGGCAAATCACGGACCGGAAAAAACGGAGTGGAGTCCGAATAGACAGAGTAGTTTATGCGGACTTGAGTCCGTATAGACACTTTCTTTAAAAAAATAGAAGTATTACAGTTCAATTATGAGTAAGATTGGTATAAATACTGCATTGCTAGCAGAATTGACAGATGCACATGAATCTTCCTTCCTCAGGTGAGAAAAACCAGCCAGGCAGCACTGTTGGTTCTTTTGGAACAAGACCTGGTGGAGAAGTCTGACATCGAGGAGCAGGTTGTGCATGTCATCCTGGACCTGGCTTCCCCCGAAAGTCTCGATGATTACCGTTCTGAGGCTGCAGCAGTAAGTTGTTCAGGTTGCTGGGCTGCTAGACTTGTATATGCAGTGGTTCAGTTTGTGTTACAGCCTAGGGTTGGAATTTCTTAGTTTTGGGTAGGGTTTTTCTTTCGCTAAGGAGGTGCTAAAGATTTAGTGAAATCTTTCACTTGTTGGGTCTTGACAATTTTAGCTCGTGCTATAGGTCGATTGGTGTAATATGTTTGATATTTGACTTTGGATAGCTGAAATAATCTGATATATAGAAACTTGTGTTGTTTTGCATGTTAATTCCACGATACCCCTGTGAAAGGAGTTTGATATTTTTCTCTCCTTCCATTTAATATTTTGGTTATCTTACTACTGCCATCATGCATCTTACTACTGCCATCATGCCTTGACAACAGATTGAATCTTACGAGGAAATTCTGTGTTTATGTGCTGTGAAAGACATGGGTAGTGAGATGTGAATCGGATCGTCTTACTACTCTGTCTTTTGCAGCACGAGACAGCCGTCTTCTGTGCAGAGTACAGCCACCCGTGGTTGAGGATGCTGGTCCGACCGGCGGCATCACAGCTGGATGTTATAGCAAACATGGAGCAGTCCTATCACAGCCAGCTTTGATGAGCGCTGTTCTGACTGATCTGTGTGCCTCGCAGCTCGTCGCCGGGTCTTGGGTTGCTGTACTGGCCAGGTGGCTGCGATGTGTTGTTGCAGTGATATCACAGCCTGCTTGGATCAGTACAGTAGCATTAATCATCATCATCATGTGTTGTACATTCCATCTCATGCTACCAGATATCGGTGCAGGCAGAATTAGTACATTTTGGTTGGGCGTTATGGAATATTAACAGAAGCTTCTAGGTTTTTGTAAAATTGCTGGTTTTTGTAGCCCATCTGAGTGGTTGTGATTTGTTGGGAAATTCATATCACAGCCAGCTTTGATGAGCTGCAAGGCTGTTGCCCACTCAACATCATAATGTTGCTCTCATTGTGGATCCAGTTATTTGTAGTGTTGCTCTGTTTGAAAGTTGATCGGCTGTTTGATTATACTTGTTGCTGTCAGGAATATAAAGTATTTTTTTTCATTGTAGTTTCTTTGTTTCTGTGAACTAAATTGATTGCAGATTTTGTAGTTTCTGCTAACTAAATAGATTTTTGATGTAGGTATTTGAGTGTCGGTGTGTACTGGAGGCACTCTGGATTTTCAATTCTTGTAGCATGTTGGTGTGATTCTGGGGAGCCAGCACTGGAGAAGTCCATGCCTGAGACATCACAGTGACTGTGATGTGGTTTGTTACTATTCATATCACAGTCAGCTTTGATGAGCTTAGTTGTGTGACCAGCGTGTTGTGTTCTCTCACGTGATTTGGATGATTAGCATTTTCATTTTTGTTTTCTCATGTGTGGTTCAGATAACCAGCATTTTGTGTGTTCAGTCCGTGATTTAGGTGGCCATCTGTCGCTGTGATTTGGACTACCAACATTTTGTGTTCTCAGTAAATATAATTTAGAGGACCATCATTTTGTTTTGTCACTTTGTTGAATGACCATTTTGTGTGTTCTGTCACTTAATGATGTAGATAGCTTTGTCCGTCTTATTGAGGGTTTGAAGATTGTTTTAATGGTAGCTTTGATGGAATTTGATTATCTTAGTTCAAATATTTTAGATTTAATGATCGTTCTGTTTGTTGGGTATGTCACTTTCTGTTGCATATATTCGCAGTAATTTGGCGGTAGTTCTGTGACCTTTCTTGCTTGGTGGCTGAGAAATATAATCTGATAGTGATTTCATTATTTTCATGTCTCTATATGTCCTGAACGTTGTGAACTTAGTTTGATAAATGTTTTTCATTCGGTGGCTTGGATGTATGTATGTCTGATCTCAATTATTGCAGATTTCATTTGAGTTTTCTATGGTAGTTTGTTTTGTCTCTGGTTTTATTGATTTTAATGTGAAATGGTACAGCGGTGTTAACGTTTTGTCTCTGCTGATGCTGTCTTGGTGGTTTATGGACCTTCAACAATGCTGTATTGTTGAACCCTGGGCCATGTTTTATGGTGATCTATGTCCTGAAACATTGGGCCGCCACTGTGACAAGTGTGAACTTTATTGTTACACGTTCGCACACCCAGCCTGAATTTGACGAGGTCAAGGCCAGGCTACCCTGACATCAATGCTGTTGTGATGTGGTGGTACTGGCACATATCACAGCCAGCTTTGATGACAGGGATACCTATTAGCTGCAGATAAGAGTTGGGCAAACCCATGCATTTCCTCAGCAGTTACTTCCATGTTTGTTGCAACTACTTGACGGAATGTTGATTGATCTTCTTACAACTCCAGGGGTCAGTTTGAATGTCTAAACTAAGCAACAGTCACTTCTCTAGTTTGTTCTGACATGGAGCTCATGTAGGTTGTCTATAAGCACTTTGTTCTGTTATATATACATATTTATTTGCATGCAATTCAACTATTGGTAATGTTTAAGTAATATTTTAAACTTGTTAAAAATTCTTTGTAACTATTTAAAAGTGTTTTGATGTTAGTTTAAATTTGCATTTTCGCGTTCTGTAAGACATGGTTGCCATCATTCATAGTATATGAGTGAGTGGGAGAAATATCGCAAACATGACTGAAGATTGACATCAAGTTTCAGGCCAGCTTGTAAATGGTATTTCAAACCGTGGTCTACCTAGCTCTCTTGTTCTAAATTTGTTTCATGAGCTGCACAGTCCAGTGCCCTTCCCATATTTGGGGGGGGGGGGGGGTTATTTTTTAGTAGTGGATGCACAGTATGTGATCAGCTATTCTGGGTGAAACTCAACACGTGCATGTCACAAGCTGATGTTCTGCTGTGTTGTCACTGGTACCGTAGGCATGGGAACTCATCAGCTACTGTAGAAGTCAACAGAGTGCATGTTGGAAATGTCCCATATCTGGTGGTTATTCTTGATTTTGTATTCATAATCATTTGCTAGAGCACTAAACTCACCACTAAGGACCCACACTGATGAATGAGACCCATTACTCGAACTGAGGCTAAGCAGTCATGTGCAGGATGTGATTCCTTGAGTGAACACAGAACCGGAGGAATGTGTTGTAGAAACGACCCATGTATATATGGCTTGGGATGTATTTCGTATATGGTGGTAGCTTCTTATTTGTAGATGGGTTGGCTCTAGAAGGTTGAAGTGATCAGTATAAAACTGACCACCTTTAAGTAGGCTTGATCACCCACACTGACCACCTTTAATTAGGCTTGGTCATTGTCAAACTGACCACCTTTAAGTGGGTTTGGTCAAACTGACCACCTTTAAGTGGGCTTTGTCAGTATCAAACTGACCACTTTTAAATAGGCTTGGTCAAACTGACCACCTGTAAGCTTTGTATCAAACTGACCACCTTTAAGTAGGCTTGGTCAAACTGACCATCTGTAAGTAGGCTTGGTCAGTATCAAACTGACCACCTTTAAGTAGCCCTGGTCACTCACACTGAACACTGGCTGCATTGACATCTAGGGGCATGTTGAATTGTATTTCATTGCTGCTGAGCTCATTCTTTGTCACTAAACAGCTCCCTCTTGAGCAGTTTCGACCCTAGCAAATAGTAACTTTTTCAAAATGGTTGTTAGTTTCTTTCAGTTGTTAGGTGCAGGGACATCCAGTCTCGTAACAGATTATTGGTTTCTTGGTTTTAAGAATTATAAAACTCCAGCTAAACACATAGGTGCTCCATCTCGTTCAGCATTTGTGAGGTGTACGTGCTGATTGTCCCAGTGACTGCCTCACTCCTTGATATCGCTTGTAAACAACTCTCCAGCAGCTCAAACCCATACTCAGTCTCTCATAGCGTAAGATGTAGGTGTTGATTGTTCAAGTTACATACCTCATTCCGTGATGACACCACATGTAAACACTCTAGCTCAGACCCATACTTGCTGTCTCTCACAGCATATGTAAGATATAGGTGTTGATTGCACCAGTAAAAGTTCTTGTAAACATGTCAGATTTGTCACACTCCAGCATCCTAATTTATGTTATTGCCTTCTGCTGGCAGTTGTTTATTCTTAAATCTCTCCAGTGCCCATGAGATTTGCAACTACGGCATGGTGTAGCTAAGACTTGTTGCCTCACATTCCAGTGTGACCCAGATCACATAAGTCATTGTAAGAGTGAAGCGTCTGCTTAATACCTGCTCGTGCCACAGGTATTTGAAGTGTTAGGAGTGGCTTCAAGAATGGGTTGAGTCAAAAACTGACAACACAGCACTCAGGTCATTCCCATTGCATACTCAACAGCCAAAAGCGAGCCCAAATACTTATGGTACCAGTTGTAGCCTGTGTGGCCATCCATTTCCTCTGTCGGTCAGATTTTTCGGTCACTCCTTGCTGCTCCGGGCTTGATTATTTATTCATCCAGATACACATAAACTCAAAGGCCCATAACCACATCTGGGCTATAGAAATGACCAAGACTGGCTTGGTGTCATGTCTACTTGTGACAGACTTAAATTAATAGAATAAGAAAGGCTTGGTATAACAGTTTAGGCAGTTTCGGCATAGAGTTAAACATAATTATGTGTTTTCAGTTAATGAGCAAGATGGCTCTGCTGCTGGGCAAGGACATAACAGAAAGGCTTCTGCTTCCCAGGTTCAGTGAGCTGTGCACAGATCCCCTGTTTCATGTCCGGAAAGTAAGTATATTTTAAGTTATTTAATATTCGCAGGATATGCTGCTTTTGTCCACGGACTAAAAAAAAGTGCCATATTAAATCACCATGCCGATAATCGTGGATGGTCATGTTTCGCCATCTTACTCGATCAGCTATGTTCTTGTCTTGACCATACCATGTGGCCAAGCCATCCAGGTATTTACTTTTCTGCCCTTTGTTCTCTTCCCTTTGACCTTGCCAGTTGTCAAATTCTGCAATTTATTTCTTATCACTTGACCAAAAACTGAATGTCTGTCTAATTTCTCTAATCATTTTAGGATTTTCATTTGTTTCTTGTGGAACTTGGGCATTGGTTTTTCTGTCTGTCCATGGTATTCTTTGCATTTTCCTCAGAAATCACATTTCCACAGCCATAAGATGTTTTTCAGCTTTGTGTGCTCATGATCCACACTTCACATCCACACAGGTTCTATGTAGCACCTCAACACTTTTTCTTGTTGCAAATGACATCTTTTTGTTGGTCAGTATCTTGCAAAAGGCCACCTTGGCCATGGCGATTCTTGTTCTAATCTCAAGGCACCTCCAATCAGATGTTACTGTTCCGAGATAGTACTATTATTAAATAACCCTAGTACATGCTGCAATGTTCCGATATACTATTAAATAACACTTGTACATGCCGTAATGTTCATAGATATTACTGTTATTAAATAACAACCCTTGTACATGCTGTAATGTTCCGAGATACTATTATTATTAATTAACCCTTGTACATGCCGTAATGTTCCGAGATACTGTTAAATAACCCTTGTAAATGCCGTAATGTTCAGAGATGCTACTATTATTAAACAACCCTTGTACATGCTGTAATGTTCCGAGATACTATTATTATTGAACAACCCGTGTACCTGCCATAATGTTCAGAGATACTACTGTTATTCAATAACTCTTGTACATGCCATAATGTTCAGAGATACTATTATTCTTCTTCTGCGTTCATCCGGATTTTTTTTCTTCCGGATGTGACTGCATTGTGCCTGTTTACAGCAGAGTTGCGTTCTTGCGCCGTTAGGCCGACACATCCGACTTCTGCGGGCATTTGTTGACCGGGTTAACCTTCCCGGGATACTATTATTCAATAACCCTTGTACATGCCGTATGTCACCAAGTTCTCCAATTCATTTCTTCTCATAACATGCCCAAAAAATTTTGACTGTCTGCGTCTGTCTCTAATCAGTTTACGATCTTCGTTTCTTGGACTTGTTCATTGGTCTTTCTGGCTGTCCATGGTATTCTTTGCATTTTCCTCAGAAACCACATTTCCACAGCCATCAGATGTTTTTCAGTTTGACTGCACATTGTCCAAGCTTCACATCCATATAAAAGTATAGGTTCTATGTAGCACCTCAACACTCTTTTTCTCGTTTCAATTGACATCTTTTTATTGGTCAGTATGTTTTTCATCTTGCTAAAGGCTGCTTTTGCCATGGCGATTCTTGTTCTAATCTCAAGGCATCTCCCATCAGATGTTATTACTGTTCCGAGATAATTGTACCTATTCACTTGTTGAAGAATATTCCCATTTTACATTGTGGTATTTCGTTCTTCCTAGTGACGACCATAATGTCTTTTTACAATTTAATTCTAACCCTAGTTGTTTACTGTGCAACAACCGCATCTACTAAATGTCGCTTCCTATAACACAAGCTGCTAACACGCTCCATTTCAATGGTTTAGGTCAACCATATTATTTGGCCGATTGGGTTGCAAGTTGTGCATACAATCGGCACATGCCATATTTGAAATTGCAAAATTTAATGCTTCTTTCTAACAAACTGAAACAAAAGGGCTCTAGTTTTTATCTAATATAATCAGATTGCTACTGGAACTATTAGTGTTGGAACTCTTCGCTGGCTGCTTAGGATGGGGACGGAGCGCTTATGGGAATGTCCTGAATGCTGTGATGTCGGTTCCTAAATCAAACGGCATTGATTTTGTCAATGAGGTTGGGATTTTCCCTGTATTTGACCTGCTGTTCTCTTTGCACATCTGTTCAGTCAGTCTTCTCTTGTGTTGACACTGAGAATCTGTTGGGTTCTTCTTATGCTGCAGGTCTGATCTGTTGGACTGTTCTCACACCACAGGTCTGGCCTGTTGGGCTGTTCTCATGCTGCAGTTCTGGTCTTTTTGGCCATTCTCATGCTGCAGGTCTGGTCTTTTGGACTGTTCTCATGCTGCAGTTCTGGGCTGTTCTCATGCTGCAAGTCTGGTCTTTTGGGCTGTTCTCATGCTGCAGGACTGGTCTGTTGGGCTGTTGTCGTGATGCAGCTCAGGTCTGTGCCCTTTGCTATTTTGTAGCTCCTGTTGTAACAAGTCTTGTCAGTAGTATTTCCCCACCTCCCACAAGCAAGGGACATGGAGTAAAGCTTTTCTGGATCACCTCATTCCTTGCCCATCATAGTAGAGATAACAGCGTTCAGTGCATAGGGTAACAACGTTCTCTCAAATATTGAATTTCTTGAGTTGAGGAGAGATTACATTTGACACATTGCTAGTTGAAAAATAATACATTTGATGAACAGTGTTTTAATTCTGGGGCATGGGGGATAAATTGTTCACACTAGCCAAGAGTTCATGTATGATATCATTAGAAGCCAATTTCGCTTGTAATAATTCCCAGCCCTGCTCGGATTTGAACCCACTAACTTTCAAGTGAACACTAACCTTGCAGCCACGCCGTCCCAGTATTGTTTCCACAGTGAGAGATAGTGACATTTAAAACATAATTGCTGTTTGTTTGTTTGTTTGTAGGTGTGTGCAGCTAATTTTGGCGAAGTTGCAAGTGTCGTTGGAATTAAAAATTGTGAAGAGGTTTTGGTAAGTTTATCTTATTCTAAAGTATTTTATTCGTTTCACATTTTGCATTTATTAGCCTAATTTTCTTTTATAAGATGCAATTTTAATTGTATTCTTGTACATTTTTTGCCAGTCTTCTTCAACCGTTGTTTTTAAGCAGTTTTCTCTTTGTCTGAGGCTGTGTAATTACAGCTAAAATCTAAACACTTTAACTACTAAACCAAGGTATCATATGTGATGACTAAAGTGGACACCACCATATCTTGAGAGAGCCTCCTGAATGCCAAACTGAGGACTTTCACTTTATGACAAAAATTTATGGCCATTTCTGCACATTCAGATAGCCTCTTGATAACAGGAGCATAGCACCTCAGATAACCAGTCTGACCACTGAGAAAGAACTTATTGATAGCAGGATCAAGATACCAAGATCTTGATAGAGGGTTAAGATACAAGATCTTGATAGAGGGTTAAGATGCCAAGATCTTGACAGAGGATTAAGATGCCAAGATTTTGTTAGTAGTATTAAGATACCAATATTTTGTTAGCAGGATTAAGATACCAAGATGTTGTTAGCAGGATTAAGATATCAAGATCTTGATCGAGGATTAAGATACCAAGATCTTGGAGGATTAAGATACCATCTTGATAGAGCATTAAGACACAAGTGATGACCAGTCTTAAAAGCCAGACAGCTTTTTGATAGCAGGAACAAAGCACCCCAAATATAACCAGTCTGACTATGCAGAAGGAGCTTCATGCTAGCAGGATCAAGGCATGACAGGTGTTGCTCTGTTTGAACACCCACAGCCAGAAACTGATTGCTGGACCAATGTTTGAACACCCACAGCCAGAAACTGATTGCTGGACCAATGTTTGAACACCCACAGCCAGAAACTGATTGCTGGACCAATGTTTGAACACCCACAGCCAGAAACTGATTGCTGGACCAATGTTTGAACACCCACAGCCAGAAACTGATTGCTGGACCAATGTTTGAACACCCACAGCCAGAAACTGATTGCTGGACCAATGTTTGAACACCCACAGCCAGAAACTGATTGCTGGACCAATGTTTGAACATCTACAGCCAGAAACTGATTGCTGGACCAATGTTTGAACACCCACAGCCAGAAACTGATTGCTGGACCAATGTTTGAACACCCACAGCCAGAAACTGATTGCTGGACCAATGTTTGAACATCTACAGCCAGAAACTGATTGCTGGACCAATGTTTGAACACCCACAGCCAGAAACTGATTGCTGGACCAATGTTTGAACACCCACAGCCAGAAACTGATTGCTGGACCAATGTTTGAACACCCACAGCCAGAAACTGATTGCTGGACCAATGTTTGAACATCTACAGCCAGAAACTGATTGCTGGACCAATGTTTGAACACCCACAGCCAGAAACTGATTGCTGGACCAATGTTTGAACACCCACAGCCAGAAACTGATTGCTGGACCAATGTTTGAACACCCACAGCCAGAAACTGATTGCTGGACCAATGTTTGAACACCCACAGCCAGAAACTGATTGCTGGACCAATGTTTGAACACCCACAGCCAGAAACTGATTGCTGGACCAATGTTTGAACATCTACAGCCAGAAACTGATTGCTGGACCAATGTTTGAACACCCACAGCCAGAAACTGATTGCTGGACCAATGTTTGAACACCCACAGCCAGAAACTGATTGCTGGACCAATGTTTGAACATCTACAGCCAGAAACTGATTGCTGGACCAATGTTTGAACACCCACAGCCAGAAACTGATTGCTGGACCAATGTTTGAACACCCACAGCCAGAAACTGATTGCTGGACCAATGTTTGAACACCCACAGCCAGAAACTGATTGCTGGACCAATGTTTGAACATCTACAGCCAGAAACTGATTGCTGGACCAATGTTTGAACACCCACAGCCAGAAACTGATTGCTGGACCAATGTTTGAACACCCACAGCCAGAAACTGATTGCTGGACCAATGTTTGAACACCCACAGCCAGAAACTGATTGCTGGACCAATGTTTGAACACCCACAGCCAGAAACTGATTGCTGGACCAATGTTTGAACACCCACAGCCAGAAACTGATTGCTGGACCAATGTTTGAACATCTACAGCCAGAAACTGATTGCTGGACCAATGTTTGAACACCCACAGCCAGAAACTGATTGCTGGACCAATGTTTGAACATCTACAGCCAGAAACTGATTGCTGGACCAATGTTTGAACATCTACAGCCAGAAACTGATTGCTGGACCAATGTTTGAACATCTACAGCCAGAAACTGATTGCTGGACCAATGTTTGAACATCTACAGCCAGAAACTGATTGCTGGACCAATGTTTGAACACCCACAGCCAGAAACTGATTGCTGGACCAATGTTTGAACATCTACAGCCAGAAACTGATTGCTGGACCAATGTTTGAACATCTACAGCCAGAAACTGATTGCTGGACCAATGTTTGAACATCTACAGCCAGAAACTGATTGCTGGACCAATGTTTGAACATCTACAGCCAGAAACTGATTGCTGGACCAATGTTTGAACACCCACAGCCAGAAACTGATTGCTGGACCAATGTTTGAACACCCACAGCCAGAAACTGATTGCTGGACCAATGTTTGAACACCCACAGCCAGAAACTGATTGCTGGACCAATGTTTGAACATCTACAGCCAGAAACTGATTGCTGGACCAATGTTTGAACACCCACAGCCAGAAACTGATTGCTGGACCAATGTTTGAACATCTACAGCCAGAAACTGATTGCTGGACCAATGTTTGAACATCTACAGCCAGAAACTGATTGCTGGACCAATGTTTGAATATCTACAGCCAGAAACTGATTGCTGGACCAATGTTTGAACACCCACAGCCAGAAACTGATTGCTGGACCAATGTTTGAACATCTACAGCCAGAAACTGATTGCTGGACCAATGTTTGAACATCTACAGCCAGAAACTGATTGCTGGACCAATGTTTGAACATCTACAGCCAGAAACTGATTGCTGGACCAATGTTTGAACATCTACAGCCAGAAACTGATTGCTGGACCAATGTTTGAACACCCACAGCCAGAAACTGATTGCTGGACCAATGTTTGAACATCTACAGCCAGAAACTGATTGCTGGACCAATGTTTGAACATCTACAGCCAGAAACTGATTGCTGGACCAATGTTTGAACATCTACAGCCAGAAACTGATTGCTGGACCAATGTTTGAACATCTACAGCCAGAAACTGATTGCTGGACCAATGTTTGAACACCCACAGCCAGAAACTGATTGCTGGACCAATGTTTGAACATCTACAGCCAGAAACTGATTGCTGGACCAATGTTTGAACACCCACAGCCAGAAACTGATTGCTGGACCAATGCACCACAAGTGCTGACCAAAGTTTGAACACCCACAGCCAGAAACTGATTGCTGGACCAATGCACCACAAGTGCTGACCAAAGTTTGAACACCCACAGCCAGAAACTGATTGCTGGACCAATGCACCACAAGTGCTGACCAAAGTTTGAACACCCACAGCCAGAAACTGATTGCTGGACCAATGCACCACAAGTGCTGACCAAAGTTTGAACACCCACAGCCAGAAACTGATTGCTGGACCAATGCACCACAAGTGCTGACCAAAGTTTGAACACCCACAGCCAGAAACTGATTGCTGGACCAATGCACCACAAGTGCTGACCAAAGTTTGAACACCCACAGCCAGAAACTGATTGCTGGACCAATGCACCACAAGTGCTGACCAAAGTTTGAACACCCACAGCCAGAAACTGATTGCTGGACCAATGCACCACAAGTGCTGACCAAAGTTTGAACACCCACAGCCAGAAACTGATTGCTGGACCAATGCACCACAAGTGCTGACCAAAGTTTGAACACCCACAGCCAGAAACTGATTGCTGGACCAATGCACCACAAGTGCTGACCAAAGTTTGAACACCCACAGCCAGAAACTGATTGCTGGACCAATGCACCACAAGTGCTGACCAAAGTTTGAACACCCACAGCCAGAAACTGATTGCTGGACCAATGCACCACAAGTGCTGACCAAAGTTTGAACACCCACAGCCAGAAACTGATTGCTGGACCAATGCACCACAAGTGCTGACCAAAGTTTGAACACCCACAGCCAGAAACTGATTGCTGGACCAATGCACCACAAGTGCTGACCAAAGTTTGAACATCTACAGCCAGGCCTTCTGGTTGATGGACTAAGGCACCTTAAGTTATGCTACAAGTCTGGACATAGAGACAGATCCTTACTCCACATATCTGTGGTAGCATACAGGAAAGGACATTGGCATAGTGTCAAAGATTCAGGATCCTGTTTATTTTTTGGTGGCTGCATTGCACATTACTATGGGTGAATCAAATTTGCCATTTGGGCCTTCACTGGTAAGCTTTTAAACATTGGAGTTCTTGGATATATTCTTAGTTTGGTGCCGGGTTTAATTTCTTTTGATTTCTATACATGTATTGGTGCCTATGAAAGCTCATCTTGTCATTTGTGTTTTAATATCTGTCTGTTCCCCCATTTTTTGTCTCATTTCTACCTAACCAAGTGTATGATTCCATCTCTTGAGGTAAGGTTTCATCTTTCTTTTTAGACCCCGCTGTTGTGAATCCCATTGAGTGTATCCAGTATATCATGCATCTAATTTCTGTGTGGGGCAGGAGGGCAATGTCATCAGCAAGGTGCAGATCATCCTGTCACATTCAATTCCATTTCTGGCTGCAGCCAGTAAGAATACTAATGTGGCAAAAGACATTCTTGCTGCACTCCTATTTGAAATATTTTTGTTTTCCCTCATGGGTAATTGTACATCTTGTTCATATGTTGCCCTTATTGTCCACGGAGTCCCGTAGTTTTTC
This sequence comes from Cepaea hortensis, assembly GCA_963921405.1. Classification (NCBI taxonomy): domain Eukaryota; kingdom Metazoa; phylum Mollusca; class Gastropoda; order Stylommatophora; family Helicidae; genus Cepaea; species Cepaea hortensis. The sequence continues at coordinate 88,933,842 of OY992876.1, forward strand.
AAGTTTCTAAAGAGATTCACTGTTAATGCTATCGAAGGCCTTTTCATAGTTCACAAATCCAATATAAAGCTTAATGTTTTGCTCTGTTATTGTGCCTAATGTGGCTGTCAGGATCTGTTTGGTCTGAAGCCTGTCTGTTCATACTTTATTTGTTTGTCAATGGCATCTCTCCAGAATGTGATCCTGCTTAACATATTCCATAGAACTGAGTTATTCCTCTAGCTGCCGATTTGACACCTTCACCAGATATCCTTTTCTGCAGTCCACTGGTGTTTCTTCAGTGTCCCAGACTCTATAAACGATTGATTCTGCTAGATACTATCTGTACCAGCAGCATTTCCATCCTTCAGAAGTTTTGCTGGCTTTTCTAATTTCTTATTTAGACTTGATATTCAGCTACTCTAGGGTATTTTTGATGCTTGTCTGTTCAAAAGTTCTGCTATGTTCATTTGATCAGAACATGTCCATTACTATAGTCCATTTACTTTTGTCTGCCCCAATATAAAATTCCATATCTCAGTAACCAGTTGAGAGAAAATGATATTTAGCATATAACCTTATAATGATGTCCACCCAACAAAAAAAATTTTGTTCTGGAGATTGTACAGCAGATTTCAAAGTTTGTTTATATGCTGTATATAATTTACGGGACAGAGATGAAGTGCACAATATTAGAAGTATTATGTCTTCACGAGGAAACATAAGCGTTCAATAGTAAATTTTCACGTTGTTCACGGGATTGGCCTTACGAAAAGAGCCTTGAAAAGTTAAACGGGGAGTGTTCAGTGGTGTCGCAGTATCTTCAGAGGTGTGTCATTAATGTGGGTCTTCTCATTTAAGGCTTCACGTTTAGAAAGTACAAGGGAGGAAGAAATATCATTTGCGAGCAACCGCATTTAGGAGCCACGAGAAGCAGATACCTACGTGAAATAAGGGAAATGCGCAAATAAAATTATGACAGTGTATTTGGATGAAACCTGGATCAATGCGCACCACACAAATGAAAAGGAATGGCAATCGGACGGAAAGATAACGCAAAATGTGCCCAGTAGTAAAGGACAGCGTTTCGTCATAGCCTGTGCTGGTATTACTCAAAATGGTTTGCTACAGAATGCTGGACTCGTGTTCGTATCAAAGCGTACAGACAATAGGGATTATCATAATAAGATGAATGGCAATGTATTTAGCGATTGGCTCGAATACAGTGCTTCTATCCCTAGATAGACCGTCTTGTCTAATTATGGACAATGCATCATATCACAATGTAGTTGCCCAAGAAGACAAAATACCTACGGCATTGATGCATGACAAGGCAGATGTGGTTGCGGCCTTGTGGGAGCATGTGTACACCTCGGAGGAGCAAATGGATCACCCTAGTCTGGCAAGAATGAGGCAGCGAGGAGTGACGAGGGGATCTGGCCGAGGCTCGACGCTCAGAGGAAAGGCGAGACGGACATATAATCAGGCTGCTACTGGAATTATTGGTGTTGGAACTCTTCGCTTGCTGCTGAGGATGGGGACGGAGCGCTTATGGGAATGACTCGAATGCTGTGATGTCGGTTTCTAAATCAATCTATTCAAATTGACGCCAAGATACTAACTCAGACCGCGCTATTAAAAATTGATAAAAGCTGCTGGAAAAAAATGTGAGGACCATGTGTTGAAAGAGGAAGATAACTATTGGAGAAAGGATGGATTGAATTTTATGCAACCGATAGCAGTCATCAGCCTACTAGAATCGTCCGACACCGATTAAGGTGAGAGCAGATCGCAGACATTAATCCACATGCACACCTACTGGGATATTTTGCTCCACATATTCAGAAGAATTGCAGGCCCTAAACATTACAGCATCGGCATAAACAATACAACTTGTTAATGACAACAGTTTGTATTCCACAGTGATGAATTTTCAATTCCGTGAGCCCTCAAAGGTGACAAACAACTGACATTGAAAAAACAAAAAGCTCTAGACGCACTGAATACCAACCGAAGAGTAATATTGCGGTGGGAATTGACATATTGTGGCATAACAAGAAACGTGAGAAGAAACACGTCAAATGAGGGGACAACACACGAACATACAAATCATTCTATAAACTTCAATGAAAAGAGGACCAACATCTTGACCGTAAAGAAGGAAGCCCACTACAGAGACATTCACAGCTATATTCGTCGTGCAAAACAGGTAATCATGTTCCGTCTCAGCAGAGTAGACATTGCACCCACTCCCATACAAATCTGGATATGCCTTGTTTTTGTCATCCGAACTGGCGGGGCATTGGCATGACTGTAAAACAAGTTTGTTAGCGAAAAATCACTAGTTTTTCACCAGTACATCAAAGAAATGTCCCCGCTTTCCATGATTTAAGTTGCTTTTGTACCTATCAAAGACATATTCCTTGGGTGGGGGTAAATATAAGACGGCAGGAAAAATTTCATGATGATGGAACAGAGTTTTCAAAATAATTAATGAATGAAGGCATTTTTTTGTTGGGACAGACTATATAGTAGTAAGTCCACATGGTTGATTATAATTTTCTACTTATTTCCTTATGTTGTAAAGGTATCTGAGGTTACCTTTCAGCCTCTTTTGCAAGGCTATCCGAATATTGTTCTTTATACACTTTAATCCTCTGTTATCTTTGTATTTTATCCTGAGCTCTGACTTTGGCAGGTCTGGTTTTGCTGTTTAAATCTGCTTTATTTTTCTGGTATTCATCTACTTTTGTCATTTCGTTTTCAAGGACTTCTGTACATTTGTTTCAAGTTTTCTGTGACCTGATGCCAGCAGTCTTGTGTGCTCGCCGCATTAACTATTATAACTGTTACAAGCTCTGAAATTTATTAGCGATTATGAGCTGTTTCTTATTTTCAGGGATTGCCAGCTGTCCTATATTGTACTATCCAGTTCTATAAGAAATTTTGTTTCATATTTAATTTTAAAACTCACCATGAGAAGGTAACTTGCTCGCACATCTGCCTGTCCGAAAACTTTTACTGTACTTCATGTAAAGATAATCTAGCAACCATTTATTTACTTATTATTGATTGGTGTCCAGGTCCCAGTGTAAAATGGGTACCAGGAAATGCCTTGGCAAGTAGAAGTGGCCTGTGTGATATGGACATCCCCAACAGAGTGCAGATTGGTGTATGACAATATAGGTCTAGTATCATACAGGTTAAGGACGCAGTTCATACACCTGCATGCCCGCGTTCCAAACACAGCTGTTTTTTTTTTTTGGGGCGCTCGCTTTGCTTTGCTTTGAACTTTTACGTAGTCCATACACACTTCTAATAGTGCTGGACTGAATTTTGCATATGGATTAGCTTTCCCTATTAAGTGTCCCTTGCTATCAGGCGGACCCACTCCGACTTCAGAGGTACTTGTAATTTACGTCCCCAAGTCAGTGACGATAGGTTAGCATATAGGGGTTGAATCCCTAACCTCAGCATCAGCAGATCGGATAATTATGAACACGCTTTATCCATTTGGCCATGCTGATCTGTTGGTTTTTTCGTGAAATGGTATGTGTGCCGTTCGTTCAGAAAGCAATGGGAAACTACTGAACATAAAGGAATCATGAACATCCAAAAAATGCTGGGATTGACTGCTGCGTCCTGTAAAGCATATGCAACAACTTCAACCTTATGCCCAGTGCATCTTTAGGCATGTAGATGGGTTGTTTGATGGCTGTAGAGACACAGGATGTTGTAATCGTACTAGAGTTCAGGGCACTAACTTAGGGTCTTTGCCTTTTAGCTGCCCAAGTTCTTCTACCTGTGTGAGGACGGGGTCTGGGGTGTCCGCAAGGCCTGTGCTGAATGTTTCATGAGTGTGTCTTGTGCTTGTTCGCTGGACACACGGCGGATGGAGCTGGCCAACCTGTTTGTGAATCTTCTATGTGATCAGTCCAGATGGGTAAGTTTGATGCCTGTGGCCTATTGTTAGTCTGATAAGTCTAGATTGGTAGATGTCAGTGATGCCTGTGACTATTGTATGTTAGTCTAAGTCTAGATTGGTAGATGCCTGTGACATATTGCGTGTTATACTAAGTCTAGATTGGTAGATGCCAATGATGCCTGTGACCTATTGTTAGTCTGATAAGTCTAGATTGGTAGATGTCAGTGATGTCTTTGACCTATTGTATGTTAGTCTGTCTAGATTGGTAGATGTCAGTGATGTCTGTGACCTCTTTTGTGTTAGTCTGATAAGTCTAGATTATCCAAGTCTAGATTGGTTGATGTCAGTGACCTATTGTGTGTTAGTCTAAGTCTAGATTGGTAGATGTAAGTGATGCCTGTGACCTCTTGTCAGTCTGTCTAGATGGGTAGGTCTGTATGATGCCAGTGACCTCTTTTTAGTCTGATAATCCACATGGGTAGGTCTGTGTGATGTCTGTGAACACTTGTGTGTTAATCTTGTATGTCTAGATGGGTACGTCTGTGTTCCCTTATTGTTTATCTGATGAGTCTTTGAACATTGCGTGGTCTCAAGGTATGGTGTCCGCCTCGAGTGCTGGAGGTCCCGGGTTCACGTGGACTTCTAGTAATAAAATTTCCCCTGGTCTCTGGGTAGTAAGATTGGACGCCCGTATGTATTGTTGCGCACGTAAAAAATCCCTTGGCAGTTGGAAATCGAAAAAGAGTAGCCTAACGGCGCTGCCCGGGCAAAATTTCGAGTTAGAAATCTACCCACAGTATTTTCAGGATCCTCGCCGGTGCTACGGAGTTCGTGCACTGAGATGAGTTTCTCCAGACTCAGGTTTGAGTTAGGAGGAAAATGGAGCACTTATGGGTTACACCCATGTGCCGTGATGTTGATCATCGACTAAACTAAACATTTGTTAATCTGTATGAACAAGTCTGTTGATGTGATAAGTACTGATAAATAATAAGTGATGATAATGTGATAAGTAATCGTGTACGTAAGAAGTAATCTTGTACGTAAGATGTCTGTATGGGCATGTGTTTGTGAATCTTTTTTGTTATAGTCTAGATGGGTATCTGTTTGTGAATCTTTTATGTGATAAGTCTAGATGGGTATCTGTTTGTGAATCTTTTATGGATCAGTCTAGATGGGTATCTATTGTTTGAGAATCTTTTATGTGATAAGTCTAGGTGGGTATCTGTTTGGGAATCTTCTGAGTGATTGGTCTAGTTGGAAGTCTGTTGGTTAATCTTCAGTTATCAATCTAGTTGTCCTTTATTTAACTAACTTTATGTGATACTTTCTGTGGGTATGTGGAGATACTTGTCATTCTGCAAACACATCTGCCTTGCTACAGTATTATTTTCGGATCAGATTGGTCTTCGCTCTTTGGTCCCTCATCTTTCGGCCAGACTTATCTGTTCACTCTCTGCCTCTCCATACCTCTCCCACTCCACTACCATGATTCTTTCACTCCTGCTGCATCCAAACCATGTTGCTCTCCTGCTCTTTCTGCCATGGCTCCCTCTCTTGTTCTGATATTTCCACTGTTCTCGCCACCACTGCTTCTCATCCATGCATTCTCATCGGACCATGATTTCTGCAGTCCTAATGGCATTTGATAATTGTCCACATTAATATCTGTCCTTAATTCTGAAAATTATCTTACGATCTAACTTTAGGGTTAGCTGTATGTAATATCCATCTCAGAATATGTACATTGGAGCACAATAGTGGTAAGTATAAACAGCAAATATTGAAAATGTAAAATGTTACTTTATATAGAGAATGAACTTCCATACATTTGAAAATGAAGCTGAGGCTTCAGACAAGTAAAGGCGCGTTTTTCTTGTCGCTCCAGGTACGAATGTCAGCATTCCAACAACTGGGGCCATTTATATCCACATTTGCAGACACGCAGCGGACGGGTCTGTTTGTCAGTGAGGATGGTAGTTTGAGTTTCCGAAGTATTGAGAGGTAAGCTGTTGGATAGTCTTCAGTTAAGCTATTACATCAACCAGCTTGTATCCAAAATAGGCCCTTAACTCTTTCGCTACCAAACAAAAATTGGGTCCTGACCAAACAGAAATTCATGGCAGAAAATTTGAAGTAGGGGTGTGTTACAATAATGCTTTTAAAATGGTTAAAATTGTAGCAGATATATTGTATTATATATAAAATTAAAGAGGATTGCACAAGGAACATGACAGTGTTAATAATTAATTGATAGGCTACAAATATGACAATAATGAGAGGTTTAATAACTGAAATTAAAGAGGTAACAATTATTTAAAAAATTGCACTTATAAGGTGTTTTCTATACTCCTCTACTGCTAATCATGTTTAATTTACTGAATAATCAAACAAACATTTGCTCATTAAAATTACCCAAAAGGAAGTTTTGCTGCATATTCTGAACCATGTCTTCTTCACAAAAAATTAAAAAAATAATGGCAGAAAACTGGAAGTAGGGGTGTGTCACAATAATGTTATAAAATGCAAATGTTTTACCGCACAATGATGATAAAGATATGTTCCGGCCATGTAAATTTTCAGTTTACTGTAACTTAAAATTCCAGAATGGAGCAGAAATGTATCAAATACACCACAGATCATTCTGTGTCGATAGAATAACCAATTGCCACCGAGTCGGTCAATTGTGGCGATGTATAGGCCCTTAGTAGTGAAAGAGTTAAGTCTTTCAGAAACTCCTTCAGCAAGATAGCTACAACTATTCTGATGAAGCAAAATAGGTCAACCCATTCCATATCCTCTCAAGATGGCCAAACATGACCATCCATCCTTACCGGCATGGCACGTTTTAAGCCTTCTGTATTCTTAATCTATTTTGATTAGTTCCACCCAGTGTCGTATTTTGGATGCTTATCATGTGCCATGCTGTTAAGCGTGGGCGGTCATGTTTCGCCAACCTACACGATCACCATAGTTGTGGATCAGCTCCGTGTTCTTGTCTCAATCATGCCCTGTGGTCAAGCCATCTAGATATTTACTTCTCTGCCTTACCTTTGTTCTTTCCCCCTTAATCTTGCCAGTTGTCACCAAGTTCTCTAGTTTATTTGTTCTCATGGTGTAGCCCCAAAATGTCACTCATGTATAATCATTTTGCAGTTTTCATTTGCCTCTCGTAGGGTTTGCTCATTGGCTTTTCTGTCTGCTGATGGTATTCTTTGCTATTCTATTTGCTATGATGTTATTCTATTCCTCAGAAACCTCATTTCCAATGCCGTTAGATGTTTTCAGCTTCTCTGCTCGTCTTCCACGTTTCACATCCACACAAAAGTACAGGTTCTATGTAGCACCTCAACAGTTTTTCTTGTTGCAATTAACATCTTTAAATTATGTTTTCCATCTTGCAGAAGGCTGGAAGAGCTTTTATAGCACTAATAAAATTGTGGAAGTCTACAGAAATCAAACTGAGGGCTAACTTAGATTATTCTTCTTCTTCTGCGTTCATCTGGAGTTGTTTTTTTTCCCAGATGTGATTGCGTTGTGCCTGTTTACAGCAGAGCTGCGTTCTTGCGCCATTAGGCCGACACATCCGACTTCTGCGGGCATTTGTTGACCGGTTTAACCTTCCTGGAACTTAGATTATTCAATCCTAACATGACATCAGTTACTACTGTATAGATCAGAAACCTGGAGAACAAAAAACGGTTACAAATAAACTACCAACATTCACTAATTGGAGCCTGTACAAAATAGAAGGAATAAAATGGTTTGACAGATGAACGACAAAATAGCAGTGAACCAAGAGGAGGTAGTCAGAACCAGACAAAATACCAGTGAACCAAGTGGAGGTATAGTGAGAACCAGACAAAATACCAGTGAACCAAGTGGAGGTACAGTGAGAACCTGAGACTAGTATAACTAGACAGCCGGGAAGGTTCACCCGGTCAACAAATGCCTGCAGAAGTCGGATGTGTCGGCCTAATGGCGCAAGAACGCAGCTCTGCTGTAAACAGGCACAATGCAATCACACTTTTGCCTGGAACGCACACAGCAGAAGAGGAAGACCTATACCAGATGGAGGAAAGTGGAGAGAGAAATGCATAATTTGGTGAGGACATGCACAGAGTTGCAGTGAGTTGGTTGAGGGCCTAACCAAGACAGGATGCTCCAGGTTGTACTTGCTGCATGTCTCCAAGATGTAGTCCCTGGTACATAAGAAAACAAATCACTAGCAACGAAAGAGTTTTTCCATAAACTACTGTCAAGCCAGCACTTGTCCAGCTTGCTGAAATCTGTTTTCCGTGACGGAATGTTTACCACCAAGACTTCAGTAAAGCCGACTTCCCTGATATAGCCAAAACCCTTCAACTTTCTCCTGAATACACAGCCAGCTATCTTACACCCCACGTTTCATAAACGTTCAGCCGCCATATTTTGCTGGGGTAGTGAATGCGATTCACAATCCCACACAAAATCTATTGCAATGGCAAACTACTGAACATATAACTTGCCTATTAATTTACAAACGGCCCAAAATGCTGAGGTTGATTGTGACGTTTTGTAAAGGACTTGCAACTGTCATATTCGCAGTGTTAACATCCAGCTGTGTTTACTTTGCAGTACCCCTCAGCGTAGTGCAGACATGTTGATGAACCTGTCTCAAACCAAGCATTTGCATACAAATTTGTATCCTAAACACTCCTACATATATCCATGCCTTTTAACCTCTGTGTGCACACAGAGTTGAGCTAAGAAACATCACTGCACAGGACATTCCCACACATGCTTCATCCCTCGTTCAACAGCCAGCGAGGAGTCATGCTGCTAATGGTTCCAACTGCCACCTGGTTGAAAGTTCTCCTGGTCTTCCCTCTGTTTTCAGATTCTCACAGAACCACTGCCATTCCCCTCCCATATCATTCTTTCCACTTTCCACATACAGGTTCTCGGTCTGTGCCACCTTTTTCCACCTGGTCCCACAGGTGCCCGACCACCTATCCCACGTCGATAGGCAATCTACCCTCTGAGAGGTGCATTCCCTGCCAGCCTATGCCCTGTTCATTTCCCCGCATGACCAGGACAGAAAATCCATACAATTCTCACAATCTGTGACTTCTCAACATACAGGTCTCAGCCTGTTCCACCGCTTTCTCCATAGGTAATCGACTACCAAGAGAGAGTGTAATTTCCATAGCAGTATCCTCTGCATCTTTATTGTATATAATTACTACTGTCATAAGTTGAAATATTAGCAATACATCTGTGAATTTTTTCATCCTTTCAGTTTCTCCAGCGATGAATTAGTCAACCACAACGAGGATAAGGATGGTTCGGAGAAGGGGATTGAGGTTGACCTGACCGGAATGTTTAGGCTCACATCCTTAGATCCTTCATCGCCATCAGAATCTGACACAGATGACGCAACAGGTCTTCCAAGCGGGAAAGGGGACGCTGATATCAGCAACAATAGTCATAGACAAGATGAAGACATGGTATTAGAAGATAGTGGCGGGGACGAAGATGGTGGAGGAGCCCAGAGTAGCGGAAGACTAGTCTTTAACCTAGATGATAAATCAGTCGAAGAACTGCGCTCTGAGTCAGTTGGAGTTGCCACTGGTGCTGTATTTGGGACATCAGCATTAGAATGTTGCCAGCAGCAGCAGTCAGAGACTGCAAGTGTACAGAACCACGCTCAAAACTCTTCCTGTGATAATAGCAATTTTTCAGATGAACAAACAGTGTCCAGAACAGAACAGAATGTTCACAATAGGAGTGATGAACAATCAGCACCCAGAACAGAACAGAATGTTCACAATATGAATGATAAAGGCTGTATGAACTGTGGTGTGGAAATAACTGATAATGTAGGGAGTGGAGATAGAGAGGTAGAGAGTACAACTGTTATAGGTAGTGGGAATAAAGTGGCAGATGGGGCTTCCGCTGCGGGCAGTGGGGACACTCTTCTGGAGGACAAGCATTGCAGGCTGTCTTCCAATTCACTGGACCAACCAGATTCTGACAGTGTTTTTATTGACAGCTCAAAATCCGCCAGTGACAGCAGCCACAGGATATTGTCTGGTGATGATTCTACCTCTGGTGTGGTGCATGTCCACTTGGACAACAATTTTAATACATTTCAGTACTGGAGGTCACCGCTTCCGGAGGTCAATATCGACTTCGATATCATCAATGGCCAGCCAGCCAACATCCACGTCGTGGCCAAGGTTAAGGATGACGAATCAAAAAAAGTGTATGCATCTGAAATGAGTGTCAGCATTTCTGGATCTTCAAGGCACTTAGAATCTGTTATGGACACGTTGTCCAGTTTATCATTTGGAGATACCTTGTCCTCGTCGATATCGTCCTCGTCTTTAATGACGACAGAAGTGGAGAAATCTGGTGTTCGAATTCACACCGCCAGTGTTAGCACAGTCAGCGATGTTGCTGACGAGACAGTGTCGAATTTTGGCAGCACACATGTCCTGGGACAACACCTTGGGGAGCATCATCTGGCCATTGTGGACGGGATAGTTCAAGGTTAGTGTTGCTGTCATTCTCTGCAGCCATTGTTTGTCACATGTCTGCCTGAGCCAGGTCTTTGTTGACACGCTATCATTGCCTCCATATTTGTCACACTATATTAACCTTCCTATGTTTTCTCTGAATCACCCTCATCCTCTTTAACATCTGGTTGTGTCGCTAAGCTACTGAGTTCAGTGTGTAGAGTAACACAGGATTTCATGTGAAATGCTTTGACGTCTGTCCGCAGTGGTTTGTTTGTATTGTGAACCAGCTCATTTTGCCTTATGCAGTAATGTGTGTGCAACTGCTGGTTTTCCAGTGGTGGCTGCTTCCAGTGACAATGCTACTGTAATTTTAGTGGCGGTGGTTGTGTTTGCATGCTGTTGGTATGCCGGGACTGCTATATGTCCATTTGACATGGGGCAGTAAGGTGCATTTTATGTGATACTTACTGGCTCAGAAATAGATTATTATAGGTGACATGTTGCTGTGAAGATGAAACTGCGACTTACGACACTAGCTTCTTCTGTTTGTTGGGTTCACTCCCTTTTTGTTGTTTAATGTGTGTATGTGTGTGTATTTAATTAAACTTGAATAGCTCAAGTCTCGTCCCATAGAGCACACAAGGAGAATCTCCTCACAGTGCACTTAAGTACCATTAAGGGTGCACATTTGTGTATAAAAGAATTGCACATGCTATAAATGTGCCTTTGCATTAGATCAGTTTACAGCTATATATTTGCCCTTTTTGGCAGACACATCCAGCTTCTTCCTGGCATTAGCTGACCAAGTTAGCCATCTTGGATAGGATTGTGAAACATTTCCGCAGTCCGAATGTGACAGCATCTGTGTCACTTGCATTCCTTAGAGTTACTCGTTCTCTCTTGCTTGTCTTCGCCAGTCAATCCTTCTGCCTCTCTCATGCCCACACATTCTATAACTTGTTTTCTTTTTTTAGGGGGTCATGCTAAACAGTTGTGTGACAAGTGAAAGAGGGTGACAGAAAAACAGGTTTACAGAATGTGTGCAGGAAAGAAATAGGTGACAAGCGAGAGAGAATCACTATCTCCAGTTGCATAATTTAGAGATAGTCATTCTCTTGCTTGTCTTTCTGCCTCTGTCATGCCCACACATTCTGTCACCCTCTTTCACTTGTCAAACAGTTAAGTGCATCTGCCTATCCTTCAGCCTGTTAGGTCATGCATTCTATCAACCTGTTTTTATGTCATCCTCTTATATGTGTGCCGGCTCTGTGGCGAAGAAGTTACGGGCCGCAATTCGGAACCCCACATACCGTGGTCGAAACACAAGCAGTGGGCGATTTTGAAGCAGGCCGCCTTGCGTTGGTTTCCATGTAGTAGGACTGCCGGGCGTTCAGAAAGCAACGGCAAACTACTGAATGTAAACATGGCCAGGAATGACAACCAAAAAATGCTGGATTTGACTGCTATGTCCTGTAAAGGATATGCAACTAACTCTTACATGTGTCACAACTGTTAAGCTCGTCTGCCTATCCTTCGGCCTCTTATGCCCACACATTGTCAACTTTGTTTTTGTCAGCCTCTTTCACTTGTCGCAACTGTAAGCGCCTGTCCTTTGATGTGATGCATTAGTTATAACACTGGTAGTCAAAACTGAAAATTATCCAGGAACCAGCCCCTTTTCTAAGAAGCCAGCAAATACAATTAGTTTAAGAGTTGAATTTCAAGATCCGGACACCTTATATTTGTCTCCCCTTGATTATAAGTGCCATGGCAGGCTTTACGGCTATTATTTGTGGTTGATATATACCACGACCTGAGTGATGGTTGAATATGGTTTTCTTGGTAAGGTTCCATGTATGTCTAAGGGTATAATTTATCAGCAATAATATAAAGTCGTTTTGGTTATGTCTCGGCTTGTTTTTCTTTGCCGAACACTGATTGTGTAGTTGGCTATGTGTCCTCCCTTCGCTGATTGTATTCAGGACTTTGATTATGCTCTTCTACTCTACACTGGCGATAACGACCAACTGTAAAAACACATCTTCACGCATCTTTGAGAACACAATACGGGCGTAGTTTTAAACTCTATTCCTCAAAACATTCTCCATTCATGTGCCATACAATCATGATTCGCCATTTCACTCCATCACCAGAGCGTGGATCAGCTCTTTCTGTCTTGACCATGCCATGTGCCCAAGCCATCCAGGTATTTACTTCTCGTTCTTCCCCTTGGTCTCTTCCCTTCGATCTTGCCAGTTTTCACCAAGTTTTCCAATTAATTTCTTCTCATAACATGTGGCGCGCCATGTGGATCTCTGACAACCAAACGGAAATTATAGGTGTTGATATAATGATAAAGGACGTGAAAATAAGAATTTACAATCTGTATAGCCCAGCAGATAAGGACCTTACACTCTCAAACATGAAAATAAAGTGACACAAACTGTATTATTGTCGGAGACTTTAATAGCCGTTCAGAAAGATGGGGATACCCAGATACTGACAAAAGAGGAGATGAAGTGGAGGACTGGGAAATAGACTAAAATCTCCATCTACTCTACAAAGCGGATGACACATCGAGCTTCTACTCCAGAAGATGGTTTACCACTTCTACTCCAGACTTAGCTTTCTGCACAGGAGACATCCTCCACAAAGTCGATCGCCATGTGCTTGACCAATTAGCAGGTAGTGACCACAGACCAATCAAGCTTGTAATATATATGGAGTATGTTCCACAGGAGCAAAAGCCTTTGCGCCGCTGGAATTACAAACGAGCAGATTGGGACAGATTTGCCACACTGACAGACAAATATTGTGAAAACATAAATACTCTATATGGCAACATGAAGCAAATATTCCAAGAGGAGCGAGGAAAAATTACAAACCATACTGGACTGAAGAACTACAAATTTTGGAGGACAAAGTTGAAGATGCCAGGAAGACAGCAGAGAGAACAAACAACTGAAGCGAACATCTCTCTCAAAGCCATCTCAGCAAAATATAAAAGAAGAGTAAATCAAACAACAAGTGATTGTTGGAGGGAAAAAACAGAAAACCTGAATTTTGACAGGGATGGAAACTAATGAAAGCCATGAACAATGAAGGACCTAGAAACAAACAAATAACAATTAAACAAGGAAATGTCTTGCTAACAGGAAAAAAGGCTGCAAATGCACTAATGGAACACTATTCCAGTGCAAACCACATTGATATTACAACCGAACAGAAGAAAGCTATCAAAGACAGATCCATTGGCACCTTGCCGTCTTGACAGACGATAGTTTGTGCTTTAAAAAGGCATAATAACTTTTAACTATGGCGGTAGCGAGTGTGACTGATAAGGCCAATTTGCGCTGTAAATGTCCGTTCACAGTGGGTGCATCTGAACACGTGGTCATTTCCACCATCATGCACCATCTTACGTCTCAAACGCTTGGTGTGTGACTTTTCTGCAATAATTTTCTCCTTTGACTTTATTCCATTTCTGATATTTGCCCTCCATGCAACACGTTCAGCGGCGACTTGCTCCCAATGTGCATTATCAATGCCTGTATCAATCATGTCCCGCTTACACACATCTTTGTATCGTAGTAGAGGCCGACCCTGAGATCTCTTACCCATCTGTAATTCACCAAAAAAGATATCCTTTGGTATTCTACCATCATCCATCCTCCTAAGATGTCCTATCCATCTAAGTCTACGAAGACTGAGCATGGAATAAACTGTCACACAACCTGATCTTTCCAATACTTCAGTATTTGTGATTTTGTCTTGCCATTTAATACCAAGAATTCTTCGCAAACACCGCATATGAAAGCTGTTTAAATTGTTCTCTTGGTGTGAGTAAGTTGTCCAGGTTTCACTGCCATAGAGAAGAGTACTAAGGACACAGGCTTGATAGACAAGGACTTTTGTTTTGGCAGTAAGCTTCCTGTTCTCCCAGACTCTTTTTCTTAACCTGTTCATTGTTGTTGCTGCCTTACCAATCCGGATGTTGATTTCCTGATCTAGGGATAATTTGCTATTAACCACTGATATCTCCATAGCACAAAGCCTGGGCTAAAATATAGAGATCATGTGTTGCCCATGCAGCATGATCCCTCTCTCGGCCTGCCTAGTTCACTCCAGAGGAAAGGTAACACCCCTACATCTGGAACAAGACAAGCTGCAGAAGCTGCCGGATCAGCAAAGCAATGCTCTGTGTCCGCCTGTCGGAGCTTCGATCCTAGACCAGTCGCCAACCAAGGCTTAGGGCCTGGTCTGCCCTGCCATGACAATTTTGTCTTTAGCTTGCATTTCCTCGTACCAGGGTAAGGCTTGTACCCTCCCAATTGCGCTCTTCCGCCCGAAGCCGTTGGCACAATGTGGGGTGTCAGGTTTGGTAAGCGCCGCCCAACGTTCGGCGCTAACAGAAACCAGGTAGTACCGTCTACTGTTATACGGTAGCTCAGTCATATCTGACTAAGACCTGACTGGACAAAGACAGATACATCATAGTAATAGAGACAGCATCAGAATATATGATGGCAAATCTAACAATGGAAGAAATGGAACAGGCAGTGAATACCCGAAAAAAAAAGAAATCGCAAGGAAAGGATGTATAATAGGTTTAATGGTTTTGGAAAGGGAAGACTGAAGCATAGCAACTTTGTAGAAACTGCAAAACGAAAGATTAGGGCAGATCCTATACTTAACATATCAACATTCAAACCCATTTACAGTGCACACAAGTTCCCAGCTTGGAGACAGCAGTAACTGCCTGAGATGATATAAAACATTCCTGGTATTCAGAAAAAGAACTCAGAATGAAACCGAAAGAAGGAAAATAATTCTAAACTACACAAAAGAACATTACCCAAGCAGCAATTGGACCCATGCATATACCGATGGATCAGCCAAAAATTCAATAGAAAATGTAAGAGGAGGAATTCTCCTAAATTTAAAAAATGGAGTGAAAAAAACAGTAAGTGGCAACTGGAAAATTTTCAAATAACTTCAAAGCGGAGGTAGAGGCTTTTAAAACTGCAGCAGAAATGCTCTTGATGGAGGAAAATAAAGAGAAGCAAATAGCTATCTTCACAGATGCAAAGTCAGCTGTCTCAATACTGAAGAGCAAAAACAGCACAGAACTAGCTGACCTAAGAGCAGGACTCCATGGTCTATGCCAGAAATCCAAAAAAGTTGTAATACAGTGGATCCCATCACATTGCAGTATACCTGGAAATGAAGAGGCTGACAGACTAGCAAAAGAGGGTGGAAGACTACCACAGCTGACATAGACATAACCTATAATGAGGCAAAGAGGTTGATAAAAAGCACCTATAGAACCAAATGGGAATCAAGAGCATCCAGGCCACCAGAAAGATGATGCATATTACAAACTCGACCGAAGAGAACAAGTAGCAATCTTCAAACTTCACACAGGACATAACAGGCTGAAATACCACTTGTTAAATAAACTAAAGATGGGAGATACCGATGAATGTAATTGTGGAACTGGTAAAATGACAGCTAAACGTTTGCTGCAGGAGTGCCCAATATATGCAGAACAGAGAAAGATATTTTGGCCCATGCCTGCTTCATTTGAGGACAAGCTCTATGGAGATATCAACAAGCTTAAGTTGACTGCAGCTTACTTTAACTACATTCAGGTTGACATTTAAAGGTGCATGAAGAAGTATTTAGACTGCCGCACTTCATACCACAGGTATTTCGGTTACAAAAGCGTCCTAGAGGCACGAAATGGAATATTGCTTTGATAGCAAATCTTTTACATGGAAAGTCCGAATCGAAAGCCCACTGTGTGGATGTCATCTGCAGACTGCATTCTTCTGGTTTCCGGAAGAACAGCCTGTGGTGAACGGAAGGCCCAATATACGGAAGTGAGGCTAAGCAGCCATGTGCAGAACGTGACAATTGCTTGGGTGAGCCCAGTACCAGAGCGCTCTGTGTCGGCTCTGCAAGTATGGAAGCCTCCTTGGATGGCGGGGAATGCCCATGGTCTGCCCCCCTGCCTTCCCTTGAGGGCTGACCAGGACTTCTTTGGCTGTTCTATATGGGCCAGCTGGGATGGGGGATAACACCACAACAGTGAGAGTCAAACGTCCTAAGAAACCCACGGGAAGGTTAAATGGGTCAACAAATGCCCGCAGAAGTCAGATGTGTTGGCCTAATGGCGCAAGAATGTAGCTCTGCTGTAAACAGGCACAAAGCAATCACGTCCGGAAAAAAAAACTCTGGATGAACGTAGAAGAAGAAAACGTGCCCAAAAAATGTTGACTGTCTACGTCTGTCTCTAATCCGTTTACGATCTTCATTTGTTTCTTGTAGGACTTGTTCATTGGTTTTTCTGTCTGTCCATGGTATTCTTGGCATTTTCCTCAGAAACCACATTTCCACAGCCATCAGATGTTTTCAGCTTGTCTGCTCATTGTCCACTCTTCACATCCATATAAAAGTACAGGTACTAAGTAGCACTTCAACACTCTTTTTCTTGTTTCAATTATCTTTTTATTTTTCAGTATGTTTTCATCTTGCAAATGGCTACCTTCACAATGGCAATTCTGTTCTAATCTCTTCAATGAATCTCCCATCGGATGTTATGACTGTTCCGAGATAGTGTACAGATTCATGCCCACTTACTTGTATATTACATTGTTATTTCTTCCTTCTTAGTGACGACCATAATCTTACAATTGAATTCTAACCCTTGTTACAAAACATTCTTCATTTCATTGGCACCTTTCCGTCTTGACAGATGATAGTTTGGTACATTGTGCTTCAAAAAGGCTTAATAACTATGATCCATGGCGGTGGCAAGTGTGGCTGGTCAGGCCAATTCTTGCTGCAAATGTTTGCCCACAGTAGGTGCATGTGAAAACATGGTCATTTCCACCATTTTGCACCATCTTACGTCTCTCACGCTCTGTGTGTGCTTTATCTGCAATCATTTTCTCCTTTGTCTTTATTCCATTTCTGATAGTTGCCCTGCATGTAACACGTTCAGCGGCGACGTGCTCCCAATGTGCATTATCAATGCCTGTATCAATCATGTCCCGCTTACACACATCTTTGTATCGTAGTAGAGGCCGACCCTGAGATCTCCTACCCGTCTGTAATTCACCAAAAAAGATGTCCTTTGGTATTCTACCATCATCCATCCTCCTAACGTGTCCTATCCATCTAAGTCTACGAAGACTGAGCATGGAATACACCGTCACACAACCTGATCTTTCCAATACTTCAGTATTTGTGATTTTGTCTTGCCACTTAATACCAAGTATTCTTCGCAGACACCGCATATGAAAGCTGTTTAAACATTTCTCTTGGCGTGAGTAAGTTGTCCAGGTTTCACTGCCATAAAGAAGAGTACTAAGGACACAGGCTTGGTAGACGAGGACTTTTGTTTTGGCAGTAAGCTTCCTGTTCTCCCAGACTCTTTTTGCTAACATGTTCATTGTCAATCCTTGCCAATCCTGATGTTGATTTCCTGATCGAGGGATAATTTGCTATTTACCTTTGATCCTAGATATGTAAAATGGTCTACTATCTCCAGTTCGGCTTCGTCAATAAAGATTGATGGTACACCATGTGCACCTTGTGACATAATCTGTCTTCTTTTTGTTAATTGTTAAACCAAATTCAGAACAAGCATTGGAGAATGCAGATAGTAGATGTTGCAATTCTTCCTCAGAGTGGGTCGTAATCGCAGCATCATCCGTAAAAAGCAACTCTCTGATTAGTACCCTGCTAATTTTGGTCTTGGCCTTCAATCTCTGCGCATTATAGAGGCCACCATCTGAGCGTGAGTGAATGTATATGCCGTCATCCTGATCACGAAAGGCATATTTCAGTAGAAGTGAAAAGTATATCCCAAAGAGGGTGGGGGATAGTACACAACCTTGCTTAACTCCACTCTTGATTTCAAACTCTTCTGAAGTTGAGCCATCAAACTTGATTATACCCTTCATGCCTGTGTGGAACGATTCCACAATGGACAGAAGAGTTGGTGGGCAGCCAATCTTCTTTAGTGCTTTGAACAGACCTTCACGACTGACCAAATTGAATGCCTTTGTGAGGTCGATGAAGGCAATAAACAAGTGGCTGATTTTGTTCCCGGCATTTTTCTTGCATCTGTCGCAATGAGAATATCATATCAATGGTAGCCGCACTGTGATTCGGGGTAGACTTGATCTCCCAGGACTTGAAGTCTGTGCAGGACAATTCTGGCAAATACTTTCCCAACAATACACAGAAGTGAGATACCCCTATAGTTGTTACAGTCGCTCCGATCTCCGTTGTTCTTGTACAGCGTTATGATGTTTGAATCTTTTAAATCCTGTGGGACTTGTCCTTCTCGCCAGCATAGCTCTATTAGCTGTTGGATCTGTAGAGCGAGTGTGTCTTGGCCACTCCTGATCACCTCTATTGGAATCCCATCCTTACCTGGAGCCTTGCCAGATACAAGCTCATTTATGGCACACTTAACTTCTGTTATAGTGGGAAGTGTGTCCAGGTGGTCAAGAGTTGGCAGGACCTCTATGGCGTTGAGGGCATCATCCGCTAGCTTGGTCTCACTTGAGTACAGCTCTAAATAGTGCTCGACCCATCTATCCATCTGCTGTTTATCAGTGATGATTTCTTCAGTCAAGGTTTTCAGCGGTGCACTTCTTTTGATCATTGAACCACAGGCTTTCTTTATCCCTTCATACATGCTTCTGTTTCCCTTATCACTTGCGATTTGAATGGACTCACATAACTTGATCCAATAGTCATTCGCACACTGCCTGGCAGCCTTTTGTACATCCTTCCTCGCTTGCTTCAGTTCACTCAGAGTGTTACGCATTGGTCTTTCCTTGTTTCTTAAGACAGCTATCTTCTTTTTATCAATCAAGGGCTGCAGTATCTAGCTGTTTGCCGCAAACCAGTCCTGCCTCTTATGATCCAGTGCCGTAAACCCCTACCGTTGTTTTATAAATAGTTTCCTTAAGTTTACTCCGTTTATAATTTACTATACAATTTTCTGATGTATCATTGAAAGCGTCAAGTTGCTGTTGAAATTCAAAGCACTTTCCAGGATCGTGAGTGTTAGTAATATTAATCCTGGGGCTAGACTTGTGTTTAACTGTGTAGATTCTCTTTGGTCTCAGTCTAACCCTTGCAACAACCAAAGAATGATCTGTATCACAGTCAGCACTGTGGTAACTTCGAGTTAATGATGTATGGTTCAGATGTCTCCGTGTGATAATGAAGTCCAGCTGATGCCAATGGCTGGATCTTGGATGTTTCCATGTGACCTTATGCATCTTTTGTTTTAAAAGAGGAGTTTGTAATACATAGGTCATTTCTAGTGCAATGCTCCAGCAGCCTTTGCCCATTATCATTCATGCGACCGATGTATTTTCCAAGGCACACTGGCCATGAACTCGAGTCCTTGCCCACACGAGCATTGAAATCACCGAGCATATAAATGTAGTCGGATTTTGGAACTGCCTTGATCGCAGAGTCTCTGCTCATAGAACGTATCCTTCACATCATCAGAGGAAGCGAGTGTCGGTGCATATGCAGTAATAATGGTGGCAAATCCACAAGAGGTTGCCAAGCACAGTGATAATAATCTTTCATTACCTACAGCTGGGATATCAATCATTCCCAGGAGCGAATTCTTCACTGCAAAGCCCACACTATGTTGACTTTTTTTCTGCCTGCCCTCTTCCCTTCCAAAAAAAGGTGTAATTGTTTTCCTTGAGTGACCCTTCCTCAGCGAGGCGAGTCTTCTGCAGGCAGCAATATCAATGTTAAGACGATTGAGTTCAGCATCAATCACAGCCGTTGTTCTCACATCGTCAATATTTGTCAAGTCAGTGGAAAATCCTGGACACATGGTTCTCACGTTCCAGGTTGCAAGCCGTAGCTTGAGGTTTCTATTCTTTTTATTAGTACCTGGTGCATTGGTTTTACAGCCTGCGATTCAGATTTTGTCCTAGCCCCAAGCACCCATTGAAGCAGGCAGGCTGTGGCGGATCAGCACCCAATTGGCTGGGGGATACCCAGCTTGAGGCGGGCGGTAGCTGATCAGTGACACCTGTAGGTGTCTCCCACCGTCAGAGGCAACGCGTGGCGCCCCATGTCTACGCCAACTGACAAGGACTTATAACCCATAACAGTTGCCTCTCGCTTTGATTCCGAGACCGGTTAAGACCAGGGATGGAGTTAATGCCTCTCCATAGCACAAAGCCTGGGCTAAAATAAAGACACCATGTGTTGCCCATGCAGCATGATCCCTCTCTCGGCCTGCCTAGTTCACTCCAGAGGAAAGTTGACACCTATAATCTGGAACAAGACAAGCTGCAGAAGCTGCCGGATCAGCAAAGCAATGCTCTGTCCGCCTGTCTGAGCTTCGATCCTAGACCAGCTGCCAACCAAGGCTTAGGGCCTGGTCTGCCCTGCCATGACTTTGGGTTGCATTTCCTCGCACCAGGATAAGGCTAGTACCCTCCCAATTGCGCTCTTCCGCCCGAAGCCGTTGGCACAATGTGGGGTGTCGGGTTTGGTAAGTGCTGCCCAACATTCGGCGCTGACAGAAAGCAGGTAGTACCGTTGTCAACGTCCTAGAGACCTAGGGAAATGAAACTCGGGTTCATACAGGCAACAAACTCCGTTCTGATACTATCTGATATAATTTATTCACAGTAAGCTGGCGAAGAATGGCTTTCGCAGCCAGCTACACTTGAGTACCATATCACAGGCGTTCATAACAAAGCAATCATACATAATCATTACAACAAACTCTATCATCTATCTATCTTATGAGTAACACCCCTAAATACACTTGGGTTCAATCTATTAAGTCCCCCATAACCCTTTAATAACTAACAAAAGGGAAATAACTCCGCAAAATTAATGACTTGATATTTTGTAAAGTCATTATACACGAATTGGTTTGACATATAAATGTCCTAGATGACTAATAAACTAGAAAAATGGACACAGTTTAACATAAAGCAACATTAAAAACAATAAAACAAAAAGAAAGGTTTAAAAAAACATTTTAACTGGGAAAAAATGTGAAGAAAAATTTTTTACTCACGAAATGATGTTGAAAGTGTCCCGCACTATGTATATAAGTGCCCTGATAGCAGCAAATATCCTGCACTATATATCCACGTGCTTTGATACAAGTGATTCATGGTATTTTGTGAAGCATTCCCCCTTGCACAGCCATATCTGACAGAGACTGCATCCAAAAACAACCTCACTGGCTCTGCTCTTCTTACCAGACTTGGTGTTCATCTTGGCACACCAGTAGCAAGTTTTCCTTTTGCCATCCATACGAATTAGTCTGTGGTCCAAAAGATTGCTGGTACCCAGACCTACAGTTGTGGGGCAAGAAGAAGCTTTCCGTTTCCTCGAAATGTTACCCTTCAAGAGTAGAAACCAGGCTACGCCTAAAAGCGAGATGGCCAACATCACCAACCCTTGTGTGTGGCGATGGGAGTTTGAACAAATTATCCAGCTGTTGACAATAGAGGTTTGCAGGAGAAAGGCAAACATATATCTCCACCACTTCACAGATTTCCTACCAACAGGGTAATATGAGGACAGCTGGTCAAACCTGTCCACTCCACCCATTGATCTGTTGTAGGCGGCCACTGTTGTGGGTATCTGAACATTTTATCTGCCACCGGGTGCCTTACGTGATGTCATCTTCTTCTTCTTCAGCGTTCCGAGCCATTGAACTTTAGTCTACCATTGTAGGCAATCATGGCTTCATCAATGCTGATATCTCTGCCAGCAGAAAAACACGAGGATATGTTTTTCCTCACCATATCAAGGAACGGTCTTACCTTGTACAGTGGATCGTAATCTTTGTGGCCTATGGGCTTCTGCTTACTGGTGTCATTGAGATGAAAATATTGGGAGATTTTTGCATATCTAGTTTTTCCCATGCACTGTGATACACCAGGATGATAGAGATCTTCATCTGTGCTCCAATACATGGCAGTTTCAGGCAATTGAACATAGCCCATGAGTATAGCAAGACGAATATAAATTTTTATTTCCTGAGTGCTCACAGGTGACCAGTAAACATCCACTTTACCTGCCTTTTCTTGTCGTTGAGTGGCATACAAATTAGTTTGTTCCATAGCAGACTGATAAAAGTCCTCATTTACAATGAGACTGAAGTAGTCAAACGGTTCTGAACTCTCTCGAAGATCATGCAAAAAAACCTTCAACGACTACAGGGGTTGTCTCAGGACTCCAAACATACATGTCTTTGTCTACAGTTTCACTGACACTACAGAAATCTGGGTCCTCTTCGTCAAAATTCCAGCCTGCCTCTGTAATCAATGTCACTTTCTGCATCACTATCTCTAAACAAATCAAACGGTTCAGTGATATCCACAATAACACTGTCATAATCGACAGACATACCTGCACAATCTTCAAGAAAATCGTGGCTGGATTCCATTTTTTTGCGAATAGATGATACAATATTGAGAATTCACGAAAAATTGATATTATTTCTGAACCGTTGAATGGATTTCAAAACAGGAAGAACAAGGGAAACAACTCTTCCTGTTTCCTAGGCCGTGATACAATCGTAGATTCATTCATTCGCATAATTATTATTCAGAAGCGCTTGGGACAAGACATGTGTAAAAACGTGGATTTTGGGGGTAATAGTCGGGAAAGGGTTAAGTTAAGCCCTGTTGCTTCTTCGATGTCTAGTCGGCGTCTGCCCTCTAACGTGTCTCGATCAGACACGGGCTGTAACTCTCCTCGAGCTTCTCGTGGAACAGCGGTAAGCGGGTTCCACCTGTGTCCACGGAGCTGTAGGCGAACTGACCTATCCTTCTTGAAGGCTCTAGATTGTTCGAGCATTCGAGTGGGTCTCTTTAGTTCCCTTGTATTGGGGTTATGTCCCTTCTCTAATTCCCTTCTATCTTTATGTTCCTACCGACTCCATGTGAGACTCTGACAACCGTCTACTGTCATACGGTAGCTCAGTCATATCTGACTAAGACCTGACTCACACAAACCTTTCAAACCTCACGCAAAACATTCTACACTGTACAATATCAATTACACATAGTTATACCACAATGTTTCACTGATATACATAACAATTTCTAAATATCTGCTATTATGATAGCGGCATAATGTTAGCCATTGCTACCTTCTTGACATGGTGCGCCCACACTCAATACCCACATACCTGTATGCCTTGTCACCTTCGCAAATCGAGATTATTCGCTCTGGCGACAACCTCAGTGTGCATCACGTGGCTTAAGATCCATGATTGTCACGTCCTTTAGGGTGACTATATTTCATCATGCCATGAGCTATAACTTGACTCATGGCAATAAGTATAGGCCGACCTTAAGAAAAGCCATGGTAGAGGGGTGGCCAGGGAACTTGTCTGCCGATAAGGTATTGGTTCAGAATCTCAGTATGATTCCTCGCCCAGCCACTTCCGTGTAGTTATATACGGCAAAATATGGCTGAGTCAGTTGTGCTCTCTTGTGTGTTTGTATTGTCTTTGTCTGTTGGCTAGTTCAACACCTGTACAAGTATGTAGCTTGAATCATACTTGGAGGCAAAGATAGCAACAGAAATGCCTGGCCTGAGAATTGGGAAGAGGGATAAGTAATTATTCAAATCCATTTGAGGAAAGTAGAAACATGGTTCAGGAGGCGGTCCCTCTTTATCGGGAGCCAGCTTATTTATTTGTACAAATTCTGGTAAGAATATTGAAAATTTAAAGCAACAGGCAGAAAATTTCAGGCGCTATTGCGACTCGTCACCTGGATGCTTCTAATCCTGGAAATCAATCAATCAATCATGTGCCATGCCGGAAAGGTGGGTGGTCATGACTCGCCATTTCACTCGATCACCAGTGTCGTGGATCAGCTCAGTGTTCCTGTCTCGTCCATGCCATGTGGCCAAGCCATCCAGGTATTTTCCTCTCGGTCTTCCTCTTGGTCTGTTCCCTTCGATCTTGCCAGTTGTCACTAAGTTCTCCAATCCATTTCTTCTCATAACATGCCCAAAATTTTTTGACTGTCTACGTCTAATTTCTCTAATCAGTTTACGATGTTCATTTGTCTCCTGTAGTACTTGGTCATTGGTTTTTCTGTCTGTCCATGGTATTCTTTGCATTTTCCCTCAGAAACCACATTTCTGCAGCCATCAGATGCTTTTCAGCTTGACTGCTCATTGTCCAAGTTTCACATCCATACAAAAGAACAGGCTCTATGTATCCCCTCAACACTCTTTTTCTCGTTTCAATTGACATCTTTTTATTGGTCAGAATGTTTTTCATCTTGCTAAAGGCTACTTTCGCCATGGCGATTCTTGTTCTAATCTCTTCAAGGCATCTCCCATCAGATGTTATGACTGTTCCAAGATAATTGTACCGATTCACTTGTTGAAGATTTCCATTTACTTGTATATTACATTGTGGCACTTCTTCCTTTCTAGTGACGACCATAACCTGAGTCTTTTTACAATTTAATTCTAACCCCAGTTGCTCACTGTGTACAACAACCGCATCTACTAATTGTTGCAGGTCCTGCGCATTGTCTGCAATTAATACTGTATCATCTGCATATCTAATGTTATTGATGTTTCGTCCTCCAATGCTGATTCCATTTATATCCTCTACATTTCTGAAAATATGTTCACTGTATAGGGAAAAAAGATCTGGAGACATAACACATCCTTGCCTAACACCTCTCTTAATTGGCTGATACTGTCCAACTTCATTATCAATCCTTATTGCAGCTTGTTGTTTCCAATATATGTTTTTTATAAGTCTGTCTTTCCCATCAATTTGTAGATCTGCAAGCATATCCACCATGTTGACATGTCTAACTCTATCAAAAGCCTTTGTATAGCCAATAAAGGAAAGATGTATATCCTTGTTTACTTCTATAGCACGTTCAATAACTGTTCGCAGCATATACACAGCATTTACTGTACCCTTTCCTTCTACAAACCCACATTGTTCTTCCCCTATTTCAGGTTGTATCTTCTTCCTCACTCTTTGCATGATAATTCTTAGCAAAATCTTTGTGATGTGACTCATACTAATTGTTCTATGTTGATCACATTCCAAGGTTCCTGATTTCTTTGGGATTGCAATAAATAGTTACATAATTCAGGAGGTATATCTCCAGTATCATATAATGTGTTCATCAGTCTGGTGACCTGCTCTAGTCCAAATTCTTCTAAAGCTTTAATCATTTCTGTTATGTTATCTGCACCGGGGCCCTTGCCAGCTTTCATATGCTTAAGAACATTTCGAACCTCCATCTCCAAAATTGGCGGTCCTTCATTATTAAATCTAATATCATACTGTTCGTCTGTTATCATAAAGGTGTTTCACATAATCTGTCCATACATGTAGAATCTGGTCTTTTTCTATTATGATTTTGCCATCTTCAGTTTTTAGACACCCTGTTGATGTACTTGTTCTTTTATTAGTAAGTTCCTGAATTCTTTTGTGCACTAATTTGGTATTTTGACTTGGTGTTGGTTTTCAATTTCTAAGCACTTTTCCTCAAGCCATGCTTCTTTTGCCTCCTTACATAATATTCTGACTTGTCTGTGAATTTCTTCATATTTGAAGGCAGGCATTTAAATTTATCCACTTGGTTAATTAAGCATTTTAACATCTATTATTTCACATTTTGTTGTACAATGTAGAGATGACATAATCAGCAGTGATGAGCTAGATGTGGTTTTTGTCACCATTCACAGATTTAAGTACAAGCAACATGAGTTTCATGGATGAGATGCCTTCAATGTTCGGACTGGATGGAGCTACACTAGCTCAACAACAGGTAACATTGCCTTCTTCATATCAGCTCAACAGGTAACATTACCCTGTGCACACTAGCTCAACCACAGTAACATTGCCCTGTACATACTAGCTCAACAACAGTAACATTGCCTTGTACACACTAGCTCAACAACGGTAACATTGCCCTGTACACACTAGCTCAACAACAGTAACATTGCCCTGTACACACTAGCTCAACAACAGTAACATTGCCCTGTACACACTAGCTCAACAACAGTAACATTGCCCTATACACACTAGCTCAACAACAGTAACATTGCCCTGTACACACTAGCTCAACAACAGTAACATTGTCCTGTACAACACTAGCTCAACAACAGTAACATAGTCCTGTACACACTAGCTCAACAACAGTAACATTGCCCTGTACACACTAGCTCAACAACAGGTAACATTGCCTTCTTCATATTAGCTCAACAGGTAACAATGCCCTGTGCACACTAGCTCAACCACAGTAACATTGCTGTATACACTAGCTCAACAACAGTAACATTGCTGTATACACTAGCTCAACAACAGTAACATTGCTGTATACACACTAGCTCAACAACAGTAACATTGCTGTATACACTAGCTCAACAACAGTAACATTGCTGTATACACTAGCTCAACAACAGTAACATTGCTGTATACACTAGCTCAACAACAGTAACATTGCTGTATACACTAGCTCAACCACAGTAACATTGCTGTATACACTAGCTCAACAACAGTAACATTGCTGTATACACACTAGCTCAACAACAGTAACATTGTCCTGTACACACTAGCTCAACAACAGTAACATTGCTGTATACACACTAGCTCAACAACAGTAACATTGTCCTGTACACACCAGCTCAACAACAGTAACATTGTCCTGTAGACACTAGCTCAACAACAGTAACATTGTCCTGTAGACACTAGCTCAACAACAGTAACATTGTCCTGTAGACACTAGCTCAACAACAGTAACATTGTCCTGTAGACACTAGCTCAACAACAGTAACATTGTCCTGTAGACACTAGCTCAACAACAGTAACATTGCTGTATACACTAGCTCAACAACAGTAACATTGTCCTGTACACACTAGCTCAACAACAGTAACATTGCTGTATACACACTAGCTCAACAACAGTAACATTGCCCTGTAGACACTAGCTCAACAACAGTAACATTGCCCTGTACACACTAGCTCAACAACAGGTAACATTGCTGTATACACACTAGCTCAACAACAGGTAACATTGCTGTATACACACTAGCTCAACAACAGTAACATTGCTCTGTACACACTAGCTCAACAACAGATAACATTGCCTTCTTCATATTAGCTCAGCAGGTAACATTACCCTTTGCACACTAGCTCAACCACAGTAACATTGCCCTGTACACATTAGGACAACAACAGTAACATTGCCCTGTACACACTAGCTCAACCACAGTAACATTGCTGTGTACACTAGCTCAACCACAGTAACATTGCCCTATACACACTAGCTCAACAACAGTAACATTGCCCTGTACACACTAGCTAAACCACAGTAACATTGCTCTATACACACTAGCTCAACAACAGTAACATTGCCCTGTACACACTAGCTCAACCACAGTAACATTTCCGTGTACACTAGCTCAACCACAGTAACATTGCCCTATACACACTAGCTCAACAACAGTAACATTGCCCTATACACACTAGTTCAACAACAGTAACATTGCCCTGTACACACTAGCTCAACAACAGTAACATTGCCCTACACACTAGCTCAACAGGTAACATTGCTGTCTACACACTAGCTCAACAACAGGTAACATTGCCCTGTACTCACTACCTTCTTCTTCTGCGTTCATCCGGAGTGTTTTTTCAGACGTAATTGTGATGTCTCGTTATGCACCCTTGGGCCAAAACCCTAAGGCCAACGACTTTAGCTGTCGTTTTAAAACCAGGTTAGCCGTTCTGAGTACTCACTACCTGTGATCTGGCATGTGAATCAAGTGACCAGCCCAGCGAATCTGATTATTTTATTAGTAGAGTATGGATACTGGGCATGGACGCCCTTTCTAAGACTTCAGTGTCTGGAATCTTGTCTTGCCATTTAATCTTCAATAGCTTCCTAAGGCAGACTGGAAGTGGTTTAATTTCCTGTTGTGTGGCTGGTAAACAGTCCAGATATCACAAGCATATAGCAGTGTGGATAATAAGACTGCTTTTTAGACTTTCGGCTTTGTTTGCAGGCCTACTCCATTTCTGTCCCATATGTTTTTGTAGTCTGCCAAAGGCCCTGCTGGCCTTAGAGATTCTTGCATTCATTTGCATTCCTGTTGAATCAATGATTTCTTCCGTACAGGCTGCTAAATCCTGTCTAAACATGCTTGGTAGGCATATCCTAGTTCACCAATTGGTTTGACGCTGAATCGGTTACCCTCACCTGTAGTAGCACGTGTATGGACTATGCTTTAGTTCAAAGCGTGCGAATGGAAAAGAAAAGAGTAAAAAAAAAACATGCTGTGTAAATTAGGATAAATGTTGCCCTTGTCTGATTTCATTGAAAAGTAACATAATGTCATTGGAAAATAAATTCTGCCTTTCCTTCATCAGAACATTGTGCCACAACTGCTGTTGGAAAACTACCTGGGTATGGTGGATCCATCTCGGACGCAGACTGTCGATGGGGAAATCACCAAACACTGTGCCTACAACCTACCTGCAGTGGCCTACACCCTCGGCAGACAGAATTGGCACTGCATCAGGAACCTGTACGAGACACTAGCCCAGGATATGCAGGTGAGTGTCAGTCTGTAGTTACCTTAGTTGCCAGATGTTTTCTGCTAGGCTCACATGCCTGCGGAAGATTAGGTGGGCCTTACTCTCATATTTTAAAATTCCAGCGAACCAACAGGTGAGAGAAAGAGGCTGGGGTTGGATAGGGGACACTGAGAAAACCTGATGACACGCTCTTGTCTGCAACCCACAAGATAGGACACACTGAGAAAACCTGAGGACACGCTCTTGTCTGCAACCCACAAGATAAGACACACTGAGAAAACCTGAGGACACGCTCTTGTCTGCAACCCACAAGATAGGACACACTGAGAAAACCTGAGGACACGCTCTTGTCTGCAACCCACAAGATAGGACACACTGAGAAAACCTGAGGACACGCTCTTGTCTGCAACCCACAAGATAGGACACACTGAGAAAACCTGAGGACACGCTCTTGTCTGCAACCCACAAGATAGGACACACTGAGAAAACCTGAGGACACGCTCTTGTCTGCAACCCACAAGGCAAACAAAGTAGCTGGAGACCTAGAAACACGTGGAGAAGAGAATGACAGAGATGAGTAGTATTGCAAGGACATGCAGGGGACAGCAACAGATAGGACGGCCTGGCCTGGGTTTGTTGAGGGCGTCTGTCTCACTGGGGGATACAAATAAGAATTCTTCTTCTTTGTTCATCCGGAGTTTTTTTTTTCGGATGTGATTGCGTTGTGCCTGTTTACAGCAGAGCTGCGTTCTTGTGCCGTTAGGCCGACACATCCGACTTCTGCTGGCATTTGTTGACCGGGTTAACCTTCCCGGGGAAATAAGAATTCTATTTAGGCATTTTTCTTAAAAGCTGTTTCGCCATGAATTGTTTAATCTTGGATTAATTTTCTTCTTTGTTCTTTAATGCTCATCTCTTTTGTTAACTTTATGTCCATCTCTTTTCTTGCTTTATGTCCATCTCATTTCTGGCTCGAAGCCCATCTCTTTTCGCTTTATACCCTTCTCTGTTCTTAATTATGCCCATCTCTTTTCTCAATTTATTCCCATATCTTTTCTTGCTTTATGCCCATCTCTGGTTACTTTGTGCCCATCTCTTAATTTGCCTTATGCCCATCTCTTAATTTGCCTTATGCCCACCTCTTTATTTGCTTTATGCCATATCTTTTCTTACTTTATGCCCATCTCTGTTCTTACTTTGTGCCCATCTTTGTTCTTACTTTATGCACATCTCTTTTCTTACTTTATGCACATCTCTTTATTTGCTTTATGTCCTCTTTATTTGCTTTATGCCCATATCTGTTCTTACTCTATGCCCATCTCTTTATTTGCTTTATGCCCATATCTTTTCTTACTCTATGTCCATCTCTTTTCTTGCTTTGTGACCATCTCTATTCTAGCTTTGTCAATCTCTTTTCCTGCTTTATGCCCATATATTTTCTTGCTGTATTGTTTTCCTGCATTCTTTATAGCACCTCCCTTTATCTTGATCTTCTGTGTGGAATGTACTACACCAGTATTTTACCACCGCCCACTACTATGGCATAATTGCTAACTTGGCAGGATCCATCCCACTTAAAGGAGGCCATCTCACTGTTAGCCTGGAATTATCTTCTATGTTTCTGCATTAGTACATCTGGTTGTGTTTTAAGTGTCCTCTTCCAGGAGGTTTCTTGAGAAGATTCAACTTGCTCTGTGGTGTCCTTTGAGATGCCAAATTATCTGCACTGCATTCTTAGATATCGTTTCTTCTCTATCTGCTTCCTCTTTCAGCAAGTTCAGAAGTATCTGTTGTGTTCTTCATACATGGTGGTATTCATAGGCTTCATACATGGTGGTGGTGTTCACAGGTTCAGATATGTTATCAATCCTTCATTTAATGGGGCAGCTTCTTGCTCTTTTTCTGTTGGCATGCTGCTAGACTTCTATGGGGCGGCCATTGTTTTGTGATAATTTTGTTATACAATGAATTATTCTGTTGTCTTGGTGCTAGCGTTATATAGGACCATTGTCTTGTGATTATTTTACATAATCAATTCATTGTTGTCTTGCTGCTAGAGATATATAGAGATTTGTCTTGTGATAGTTTTGTTGCATGATCAATTCATTTTGTTGTTTTGGTGCTAGAGTTCTATATGGGCCATTGTCTTGTGATTATTTATTTACGTGATCAATTCATTGTTGTCTTGCTGCTTGTGATAGTTTTGTTGCATGATCAATTAATTCTGTTGTCTTGCTGCTAGAGTTATATAGAGATTTGTCTTGTGATAGTTTTGTTGCATGATCAATTAATTCTGTTGTCTTGCTGCTAGAGTTATATAGAGATTTGTCTTGTGATTTGTTGCATGATCAATTCTGTTGTCTTGGTGCTAGAGTTATATAGTGCCATTGTCTTGTGATAATTTATTTACATGACCAATTCATTCTGTTGTCTTGCTTCTAGTCATATAGGGATTTATCGTGTGATAATTTATTTACATGACTGATCAACTGTGTTGTCTTGGTGCTAGAGTTATATAGGGTCATTGTGTTTTGATGATTTTGTTACATGACCAAACTATTCTGTTGTCTTCCTCTTGCTCTTCCCCATCAGTTTTGCCAGTGGTCACTCTCTATTTCTCCTCATAATATAACCAAAAAATCTTGAATAGTTTTAGTTCCTCTAATCAAGTTTTAATCTATTGTTCTTGGACTGCCTCTTCTGTTTTTCTGCCTATGTAAAGCATTTTTTTTAAAATGGGTAGTTTATTTTGTACGATTTTCTTGCCTGCATATTTCACTGCATTTCATCAGGAGCCGAGTTATATATTTTATGAGTAAATGAATAATATGTTGGCCGAAATACTAAATACAAAAATACGGTCACTATTATTGTTTGAATTTGGAGCACATTAACCCCATGAAAGTCTAAGATTTAACAGTCTTTCTATGTGCATAGCAAAATAAGTGCAGTGAAATATGCCAGGCAAGAAATCATGCAATATATTGTTTATGGCCTCTTGTAAATTCACTAAGGTGATACATTGTTTTGTGGTTAATTTTGTATCTAATCTATTTGCCCAGGCTGTGGCCATTAGGCCTACCTTTTGTCATTTCCAATTCCCTGTAACAGCTACCATCATGTTTAACACAACCTCTCTGATGTTCCACAGTGGAAGGTCCGCCGCACCCTGGCTTTCTCCATGCACGAGCTGGCGATGATTGTTGGCGATGAGATCACTCACAAAGACCTGGTGCCTGTCTTTGATGGTTTTCTTAAAGACTTGGACGAAGTCAGAATCGGAGTATTAAAACATTTAGCAGATATTTTTCGGGTATGATTAAAAAAAAATTGTTACTGTTACTGGCATCTTGTCTTGACAGATGATAGTTTGTTACATTGTGCTTTAAAAAAATATAGGCATAACAACTACACCCCATAGCGGGATAGGGATCATCCCCTGCATGAAGCCATGGATATGGTCAAGAGTCATAGACTAAGGTCTTGGATGGCACAGACAGAAATATCTATATGTCAGGTGTGTGATCTAGAGACCATTCATTGAGAAAGTGGTTTGAAGTACTGGAAGACATGACGGGCTGGCACAATGTAATAGTGACACTGGGTCGTGAGTGCAGAGAATAGGCAGCGGGAAGCACAAAGTTTGAGGTACAGTAACTGCTCCAGAGTAACACACATCGAAGTGACATAGTGATCTATACTGATGGGTCACTGATGAGAAACAGATGTTGTTGTTGGGGTTTCATTAAGGCTGATGGACAATTCTTACCAAAAAAAAGTCTGGCATATGAGAATGGAGGTGGCAGTCGCAGTGATATTCTGTTGGTTAGAGGAGACCACTGCAACACACATTGCCTTCATCACGGACTCGAGTATGCTTATTAAGGTGGAGAAAGGAATGTTGTGTGGAATGGCTCATCTTGCTTCAGAGGCCACAGATTGTGAGAATTGTATGGATTTTTTGCCCTGGCCATGCGGGGGGAATGAACAGAACAGACTGATAGGCTGGCAGGGAATGCACCTCTTGGTGGTAGATTACTTATGGACAAGGGGGAGGTGGTCTTGCGCCTGTGGGACCAGGTGGAAAAGGTGAGGGAACAGACTGAGAACCCGTATGGGGAAAGGATGAGATTGCAGGGGATGGTGGGCAGGGGTTCTGGTAGAATCTCAAAATGAGAGGGAAGACCAGGAGAACTTTTAATCAGATAGCGGTGGGAACGATTAGTAGTAAGACTCTTCGCTGGCTGAACGAGGGGACGGAGTGTGTATGGGAATGTCCTGCGTGCAGTGATGTCAGATCTTAGCTCAACTCAACCCATCACAGGAACCAGGGATGAAGTTATACCTCCATAGCACAAAACCTGTGCTTAATAGTAGAGACCGTGTGCTGCCCATGAAACATGATCTAGTTTAAATTTAGTTTAGTAATTTATGGTGTGCAAGTAAGTGCGCAAGTTGTTAATTGTTTTGTACTGAATACATAATCACATTTGGTATATTCAAAATAGTCTGGTTGATGTAGGTGTCAGTTTTGTATGTTCTGGAAACAGGTTTAACAAATCCTATGGTGACGGTTGTTTTGTTTGTTTCTCCAGTTACTAAGACCAGAAGTGAGACTTCAGTACCTGTCCAGGACCCATGTGTTTATGAAAGCTGATAACCAGCGCAATTGGAGGTTCAGGGAAGAATTGGCCGAGTGAGTTTTCCACCTTTGAGTAAACAGGGAATGACTTAAGACTTTACAGGGCAGACGCTTGTCCGTTTTTTTAGCCCTGAACGGGCAAGATGTTTTTCAGGTTTGGTGAAATTTCGCGTCGCGTTAGTAAAAACATCACAAATAAGGTGTTAGTCAACCGATTTTAGTTAAACAACACAATGAAGGGAAAAGCATGCAGAATATGTTACTCACATGATTGTTGTCGGTAATCCATATATGAACACAAATATTTACGAGATACAGCATGTTGTTTGTGATTTTTCGTCATCTACACGGCAATTTACAAACACATTTTCAGAATCATAATCACTTTCTTTAAAGTCCGACTCAGACTGCTTATGCTAAGTAATGCTTTGCACTGATATCTAGCTCCGTCAACTTCGTGGCCTTTAATGTCATTTAAATTGAACCTATCAATCTCGGCTATCACTTGAAGAATAGCCGAAATCCATTTTGAAAAACAGCGTAAATATCCCGAAAACTATATATAAAAAAAAGTCCGTTCAAATTCATAGTAGCGCATTTACAAACGGCGGCCACGTTGTCAAGCTATCGGCGAAAGCGAAAGTAGCCGCCGGAAAGCCGAGAGATTGCGTTTTTACAATGTATCAGACGTAATCGCTTAAACGAGCGGATCGGCCGCTAATGGCCACTCTGCCCTGTAAAGGGTTAATAGCGTTGTTTGAAAACAGGTCAGCTCTGATGGCTGGTCGGTAATCATCTGGAAGACATTTAGGTCCCGCACAGGGCTGCATCTATCGGAGTGAATGGACAAACTTTATTATCGAGTTCAAAATTGAGCGCACAGGCCCATTTCATATTATCTCTCTCCTTTCATGTATACACCACTTATGAGGCTAATGTCAGACAACATGCTGTCTCGTAATGAATTTGAACAATGAACACACAAACAATAGGTTGCACAATCAATTGTTAACAGTCCCCTCTGCCGTGCGTCCACCTTGACGAGGTAGAGGGGCTTGAGCGTTCCAATGACCCCAAGAGCTATGCCGACGGTAGCACAGCTACTGGTAGGGTCACCCATGTCGGACAGGTCAAGGGAGAGGGACCAGACGAAGTGACGCACAAACCTGCTGCCTTGTAGGTAGACTGGGGACAGTCAAAGGCTAGGGAAAGCATCCCGAACAAATGCTTGTCGAAATCGGATGTACTGAGCCACAGGCTTGACAAAGAAGTGCAACGTAACTTTATCATTTCATGATGCCACAGATGAAAGTTAATCGATATGGTGCTAATCCCGTGAAGTCCCATCAGGCGGTGATAGTGCCGGGCCCCCTGCCTCGAGGGGGTCCACCCATGACTACTGGTGGTCACCTTCCCCTGTGCTGTGGAGTCAAGGCACAGAGGAGTAGGTTAAGAGCTATTGACCAAACACCCCGGACACTCAACATACTACAATGGAATGCAGAAGGAGTTTATAACAAGAAAGCCTCCCTAACACAGCGTCTTCATAAAGATAGAATAGATGTGGCATGCATTCAAGAGACACACCTCAACGCCAATCGCACATTTTCAGTCGAGGGATATCAGGCCACACGTTTCGACCGCGAAGGACATAAAGGAGGAGTTGTAATACTTACACGAAATACAATACCTTGCAGCGAAGTATCTGTGATCTCTGACAACCAAACGGAAATTATAGGTGTTGATATAATGATAAAGGACGTGAAAATAAGAATTTACAATCTATATAGCCCGGCAGATAAGGATCTTACACTCTCAAACATGGAAATAACTGACACAAATTGCATTGTTGTCGGAGACTTTAATAGCCGTTCAGAAAGATGGGGATACCCAGATACTGACAAAAGAGGAGATGAAGTGGAGGACTGGGAAATAGACTCAAATCTCCATCTACTTAACAAAGCGGATGACACACCGAGCTTCTACTCCAGAAGATGGATTACCACTTCTACTCCAGACTTAGCTTTCTGCACAGGAGACATCCTCCACAAAATCGATCGCCATGTGCTGGACCAATTAGCAGGTAGTGACCACAGACCAATCAAGCTTGTAATAAATATGGAGTATGTTCCACAGGAGCAAAAGCCTTTGCCCCGTTGGAATTACAAACGAGCAGATTGGGACAGATTTGCCATACTAACAGACAAATATTGTGAAAACGTAAATACACGATATGGCAACATGAAGCAAATGGTGGAAAGTCTAAACAGAGCAATAATACAGGCAGCCACTGAGTCTATTCCAAGAGGAGCAAGGAAAAATTACAAACCATACTGGACTGAAGAACTACAATTTTTGGAGGACAAAGTTGAAGATGCTAGGAAGACCGCAGAGAGAGAACAAACAACTGAAGCGAACATCTCTCTCAAAGCCATCTCAGCAAAATATAAAAGAACAGTAAATCAAACAACAAGAGATTGTTGGAGGAAAAAAACAGAAAACCTGAATTTTGACAGGGATGGAAACAAACTATGGAAACTAGTGAAAGCCATGAACAATGAAGGACCTAGAAACAAACAAATAACAATTAAACAAGGAAATTCCTTGCTTACAGGAAAAAAGGCTGCAAATGCACTAATGGAACACTATGCCAGTGCAAACCACATTGATATTACAGCCGAACAGAAGAAAGCAATCAAAGATAAACAGATGCATCATACATATACAGAGACAGCAGCAGAATATATGATGGCAAATCTAACAATGGAAGAAATGGAACAGGCAATGAATACCCTAAAAAAGAAGACATCACCAGGAAAGGATGGAATCACAAATGAAATGCTAATAGGACTAGGCACTAAGGCAAAAAAGAAACTACTAGCAGTCCTAAATTACAGCTGGAAGAGGGGAATAGTCCCACAGGCATGGAAGGAAGCTATACTAATACCAGTCCCAAAGAAAGGAAAAGACCTGGAAGAACCAAATGGCTATCGACCTATCAGTCTTCTTAGCTGTGTAGGAAAATTAATGGAACGCATTATCAATGGCAGGCTAACATGGCATCTGGAAGAAAACCAACTCTTAACACCTCACCAAGCAGGATTCAGAAAGTACAGATCTACTGAAGATCAAATAACCTATATAGCTCAGGAAATAGAGGATGCCTTCCAAGAGAAAAAGCACACACTAGCAGTCTGGATAGATTTAGAAAAAGCATTTGATAAAGTATGGAAGGAAGGACTGAAAGTAAAACTGCAAAAAATGCATGTTTGCGGGAAAATGTACAAATGGATCAGCCACTACCTTGAGAACAGAACTGCCAGGACAAAAGTACAAGGACAAACCAGCAAAATGATGCTGTTGGAGCAAGGTGTCCCCCAAGGAGGAGTTCTTTCACCAACATTATTCCTAGCATATATAAACGACATCACGGAAAATTTTCCAGCCAGAGTACACACATCATCCTTTGCAGATGACCTAGCCATATGGACATCTGAAGAATATATTAGTACAGCTAACAGCAGAATACAGCAAGCCCTATTTGCGCTAGAGGACTGGTCAAAATCATGGCTAGTGAAGATAAGTGAGGAGAAAACAACATGCACAGTGTTCTCCCTCTCAACTAAAACTCAGCAACCTAAGCTGGTATTGAATGGAAAAATATTGCACCATGAAGAAAATCCAAACTATCTAGGAGTCACCTTTGATCGTCGCCTGACATGGAAGACACAGGTTGAGAAAAATCGAACAAGAGCAAGGCAAAGAATGGCAATCATGAAAAAGCTTGCTGGTACAACATGGGGAGCAGATGAGAAAGTTCTCAAGAAGTTATATACTGGGCGGGTGAGGCCAGTACTGGAATATGGCATTGCAGCTTGGGCAACAGCAGCTAAGTCAAACTTTAACAAAATAAGTAGAGTCCAAAATCAAGGAATGCGAATCATAACTGGAAGCCTGAAGACAACGCCTATTAATGAATTAGAAAAGATCACTTGTTTACAACCAATGCAGGATAGAAGAGATAGCAGAGCCCAGCAACAAGCAGAAAAATTTAGAAGATTGACAGACCACCCTATGTACAACAGATTTAATGGTTTTGGAAAGGGAAGACTGAAGCGTAGCAACTTTGTAGAAACTGCAAAACGAAGGATTAGGTCAGATCCTATTCTTAACATATCAACAGTCAAGCCCATACACAATGCACACAAGTTCCCAGCTTGGAGACAGCAGCAACTGCCTGAGATGATAGAAAACATTCCTGGTATTGAGAAAAAGAACACTCAGCATGAAACCGAAAGAAGAGAAATAACCCTAAACTACATAAAAGAACATTACCCAAGCAGGAATTGGACCCATGCATATACAGATGGATCAGCCAAAAATTCAATAGAGAATGGAGGAGGAGGAATTCTCCTAAATTTAAAAAATGGAGCGAAAAAAACACATTCAATGGCAACTGGAAAATTTTCAAGTAACTTCAAAGCGGAGGTAGAGGCTCTGAAAACTGCAGCAGAAATGCTCCTGATGGAGGAAAATAAAGAGAAGCAAATAGCTATCTTCACAGATGCAAAGTCAGCTGTCTCAATACTGAAGAGCAATAACAGCACAGAACTAACTGACCTAAGAGCAGCACTCCATGGGCTATGCCAGAAATCCAAAAAAGTTGTAATACAGTGGATCCCATCACATTGCAGTATACCTGGAAACGAAGAGGCTGACAGACTGGCAAAAGAGGGCGGACGACTACCACAGCCTGACATAGACATAACCTATAATGAGGCAAAGAGGTTGATAAAAAGCACTTATAGAACCAAATGGGAATCAGAGCATCCAGGCCATCAGAAGGATGATGCATATTACAAACTCGACAGAAGAGAACAAGTAGCAATCTTCAGACTCCGCACAGGACACAACAGGCTGAAATACCACTTGTTCAATAAACTAAAGATAGGAGATACCGATGAATGTAATTGTAGAACTGGAAAAATGACAGCAAAACATTTGCTGCAGGATTGCCCAACGTATGCAGAACAGAGAAAGATATTTTGGCCCACACCTGCTTCATTTGAGGACAAGCTCTATGGAGATATCAACAAGCTAAAGTTGACCGCAGATTACTTTAACTATATACAGGTTGACATTTAAAGGTGCATGAAGACCCAGAGGCATGAAATGGAATATTGCTTGGATAGCAAATCCATTATGTGGAAAGTCCAAATCAAAAGCCCAGGGATCATCCAGATAAATGGAACACCCCTAAGAGAAGATAAAGAACCAACATACCTTGGAGTAACATTTGATGGCAAGCTGACATGGAGAAAGCACATCAACAAAGCAGTAGCAAAAGCCAGAAGGAAAATAGCCATCCTGAGAAAGCTAAGTGGAACCACATGGGGAGCCAGTACGAAAATACTTAGCAAAGTTTACCAACAGAGCATACGACCACACCTGGAATATGGGTCAACTGCGTGGTGTTCAGCATCAAATACCACACTACAAGAGCTGGACAAGGTGCAAAATCAAGCACTTAGAGTCACCACAGGAGGGATGAGATCAACCCCTATAGTGGAAATGGAGAAGATGGGGAGGACACAGGCACTGAGTGAGCGCAGAGATACGAAAACGCTAATACAAGCAGAAAAGTTCCTCAGCTTGCCAGGCCACCCTATGAAGAACAGATTTGAAAACCTAGCTATGGGGCGGTTGAAAAGAAGTAGTTTTATCCACCAGGCCAAACGACTCTGCAGAGAAACCACTGATCTGCCCACAGTTGGTATCCCCCTAACAACTATTCCAGAGCGAACTCCATGGAAAGATGAGCATAGACTATCATTACAAATCCAGACAAAAGTGAGAGGAATATTTGACAAGGAAGAACAGAACAGTGTGCAGCGCAGAACAGCCACTCTCAGCTTCCTTGATGAAGAATACCCACAGGACCTCTGGATCCGAGTCTACACAGATGGGTCAGCACAAAATGCTGTTCGAAATGGAGGAGCGGGAGTGTACATAGAATACCCAAATAATACTAGGGACACAGCCAGAGTACCGACAGGAAAGTACTGCCATAACTATGATGCCGAAATTGAGGCAATCAAGATAGCAACAGAGAAATTACTAAATAACAGCAATGGTACACAACCTGTGGTGCTACTAACAGATGCAAAATCAGTACTCGAGGCGCTCCTCTCTGGGAAATTGCCAGTACTAAGGACACTACTTTCTGAACTTAGCAGTCAGCATAAAGTCACCATACAGTGGATACCATCCCACTGTGGAGTACCCGGAAACGACAGAGCTGATCAATTGGCTAAGGAAGGAGCCAAAGAGGAACAGCCTGATGTGCCCGTTACATACCACCAAAAGAAAAGAATGATCAAATCAGTCAGAAAGCCACCAAAACCTGCTCAAGATGACTACCACATTATGGACAGACCAGAACAAGTCATTATTCTGCGCCTCAGAACAGGACACAATAGATTACGCAACCACATGTATACAAAATTCAAGATTGGTGAAACAGCCATGTGCACATGTGGATTGGCGTCGCAGACAGCAGAGCACATACTCCAAGACTGCCCAAAATATAACATATCTAGGCAAACCTTCTGGCCTAGAGAGATGACGGTGGAAGATAAACTCTATGGACCACTGTGTGAACTGAAAAAAACAGTTCAATTCATGCAAGAGACGACATTGCAGATATAGACATATTTCAAGCGAACGAAAGAAGAAGAAGAAGAATAAAAGGTGGAAAAGTGTCCTAGTGGCACGAAATGGAATATTGCTTGGCTAGCAAATCCATTACATGGAAAGTCTGAATCGAAAGCTCACTGTGTGGATGTCATCTGCAGACTGCATACTTCTGGTTTCCGGAAGAACAGCCTATGGTGAACGGAAGGCCCAATATACGGAAGTGAGGCTAAGCAGCCATGTGCAGGACGTGACGATTCCTTGGGTGAGCCCAGTACCAGAGCGCTATGTATCGGCTCTGCAAGTATGGAAGCCTCCTTGGATGGCGGGGAATGCCCATGGTCTGCCCCTGCCTTCCCTTGAGGGCTGACCAGGATCTTTGGCTGTTCTATATGGACCAGCTGGGATGGGGGATAACACCACAACAGTGAGAGTCAAACGTCCTAAGAAACCCCCGGGAAGGTTAACCCGGTCAACAAATGCCCGCAGAAGTCGGATGTGTCGGCCTAACGGCGCAAGAACGCAGCTCTGCTGTAAACAGGCACAACGCAATCACATCCGAAAAAAAACTCCGGATGAACGAAGAAGAAGAATTGTTAACAGTTCCAACACTAAGATGCTCTTGTTTGCATATCTGTTGTTATTCTTTGCATAGCTATTCTTATTGCTTGCATATCAGTTATTGTTAGCATATCTGTTATTGTTTGCAAACAATTGTTACTGTTTGCTTATCTGTTGTTTGCAAATCTGTTTTTGTATAGCTATTGCTTCTATATCTGTTATTGTTTTTATATCTATTGTTTGTCTGTATATTTGTTGTTATTGTTTGCATATCTGTTGTTATTGTGTGTAGGTGTTTGTATGTTTCTATTGTTGTTTCTATATCTGTAATCGTTTGTGTATCTGTTATTGTTGTAGCTGTTATTGTTTGTATATTTAGTTACCCATTGACACTTGTCTGCAGAAGGTACTGTGTGTTTCCGCAGGCAGCTGATTCTGGTGTGCGACCTGTTCCACTGCCTGGATGTAGTGACACACATAGTCCCCTTAGCCATGATGTTGCTTTCTGACAAAGTGGCCCAGGTCCGATTTGTGGCCTTACGATTGGTTAGTACTTTGAGCTAGCATCGTCACTGATATGAATTTGTTATTAGCAGCAGCCCTGCTAGTGTTTTTAAAATAAACGGGAACATTTTGAAACAGGTTACCAGTTTAAAAAAAAAAAAACAATGCGGAAGTCCTACAAGAAACATGTGAAAACTTCAAACTGATTAGAGAAATTAGAATTATACAGTCAAGATTCTTTTTGGGCACGTTATAAGAAGTAAACTGGAGAACTTGGTGACAACTGGCAAGATTGAGAATGAAAGAACAAGCGAAAGGCAGGGAGATAAATATGTGGATGGCTTGGCTATGTGGCATAATCAAGACAAAAAACAGCTGATCCATGACTATAGTGATCGCGTGAGATGGCAAGACATAACCGCCCAAGCTTATCAGCATGGCACATGATGGTGGTGATCGGTACAACTGTCTTGGAACAGCCATAGTTACAGTGAGAGTTATTTAGGTAGCCTATACTGTTAAATGCACGTGAACCATAGACAGAGCATGTCATGTTCGTTCTGATAAGGGCACCCATATATTTGATGTTCAGTCTGATAAACACACCTATATATTTTATGTTATGATTTGGGCACCTATATATTTGATGTTCTGTTGTGATAAGGGCCCTCATATATTTGATGTTCTGTTGTGATAAGGGACCTATATATTTGATGTTCTGTTGTGATAAGGGCACTCACAGGAAAAATAGCATGGAGATTAAACGTGGGGCATTGTCAGAAATGAATATATTTGACTTTCTGTTGTGCTAAGGGCATTCATATATTTGATGTTCCGTTGTGATAAGGGACCTGTATATTTGATGTTCTGTTGTGATAAGGGCACTCATATATTTGACGTTCTGTTTTGATGAGGGCACCCATATATTTGATGTTCCGTTGTGATAAGGGCACCTATATATCTGATGTTCCATTGTGATAAGGGCACTCATATTTGATGTTCCGTTGTGATAAGGGGACCTATATATATTTAATGTTCCGATGTGATAAGGGTATCTATATATTTGATGTTCCGTTGTGATAAGGGCACCCATATATTTGATGTTCTGTTGTGATATAAGCACCCATATATTTAATGTTCTGTTGAGATAAGGGCA
Organism: Cepaea hortensis; assembly: GCA_963921405.1. Classification (NCBI taxonomy): domain Eukaryota; kingdom Metazoa; phylum Mollusca; class Gastropoda; order Stylommatophora; family Helicidae; genus Cepaea; species Cepaea hortensis. The sequence goes on from OY992876.1 coordinate 88,976,424, forward strand.
CTCATATATTTAATGTTCTGGTCTATAAGAGCACCCATATATTTGATGTGTTGTGATAAGGGCACCCATATATTTGATGTTCTGCTGTGATAAGAGCACCCATATATGTAATATATTGTCTGATAAAGGCACCAATATATTTGATGCTCTCTGTTGGGATAAGCACACACATATATTTGATGTTCTGTTCCGTTCTGACAGTTAAGCGCAGTATTAAGAAAGACGTACCTTGATGAAGAAAAGAAACTACTAGCCTCAGTGTGCAACAACATCATTGAAGAGCTCATCAGCAACCGCTGGCTGGCCAGGCAGACGTAAGCATTTCATCTTCAACTCTACGCTAAACACATTTTCTACCTGAGCACATTTTCTGTGACATCTTAGCTGAGCACATTTTCTATGACATCTTAGCTGAGCACATTTTCTGTGACATCTTAGCTGAGCACATTTTCTATGACATCTTAGCTGAGCACATTTTCTATGACATCTTAGCTGAGCACATTTTCTATGACATCTTAGCTGAGCACATTTTCTGTGACATTTTAGCATTGTATATTCACAAGACATTTTACAAAAAGAAATAACAATGCCTAAGTAACGGTCAACAAAACCAAACAGCTTCTCATATTTAAACAGTAAAACGTTGCTTGCCCTTCGCAAGTGGAGGGGGAGGGGACGGCAAGAGGTAGTTAGCCTTGGGCATGAGGGAGAAGTGGCCATAGTTTTCTGGAGTGCATCCTGATCAGAGTATGTTCTGCCAAGGACCCGCTATTTGACTTAAGTTTACCATGGCTTTCTGCATGAGTTGTGCATGAATTCTGTCAGCTGTGAAGTTTTAACTGACCGGTGTAGGGGTGAGTCCTCTGCGCTGTCATTAATGTACATGAAGTGGGCTCTCTTTAACCTTGTGGTCGTGGTCATCCCTACCTGTTAAACAGCTGGTTTATGAATTAAAGCTAAAAGTGATAGTGTTAATGTGTTCTGTGGTTTGTTGGGGGGGGGGGGGGGGGAGGAGGAGGAGAGAATTGGACATAAGTATGGGGGGGGGGGGAACATGGACAGAGTTGCAGGAGATGGTAAAAGATAAAACAGTAAAATATAGGACGATTAAAGGCAGGTCGGCTTGGTTGAGGACCTATGCCTGGGGACTGCAAGGCAGGAGGACATGTAGTGCAGGCGCATGTCCAAAGACTCGACAATGTGAGGGCCAAGCCGAAGCTTTTGAAATGTGCTTTTATAGATGAATGGGAGGGATAGAGGGGGGTAGTTAAAGATTGCCGGTCTCCGTGACAAAGGGGTTATGGACACGATTAGCAATCCCATATACCCGGGTTCAAAACACAGCGGTGCTGGTTTTTTTCGAAAAAGGTATAGGTGCCGGCCGTTCACAAAGCAATGGCAGACTACTCAACATAACACTTGCCCAGAATCACGAACAGCAGTAATGCTGGGTTTGATCGCTACGTCCTGTGAAGGACATGCAACTCAATTTACAGTTAATGATTGCAGGAAACTTTACGGGATGAGACGACAGTCTTTTATTATATAGACACAGCTTCTTGATGGGATGGTCTGGGGCTTCATTGTTAAATACTTTTCTGGGGGTTCCTGGTTAAAGGATGTTCTGGGACTCTTGGTTAAATGATGTTCTGGGACTCCTGGTTAACTGATGCTCTGGGACTCTTGGTTAATTGATGTTCTGGGACTCCTGGTTAATTGATGTTCTGGGACTCCTGGTTAACTGATGTTCTGGGACTCCTAGTTAATTGATATTCCTGGGGCTCCTGGTTAATTGATGCTCTGGGGCTCCTGGTTAATTGGTGTTCTGGGACTCCCATTTAAAGGATATTCTAGAGAGATGTGCAAGAGGAAGACGAGAGAGTTAGCTGCTCATCACCATGTGGCTGTGTGTTTGTGGCTGTAATCTCTTGTATTGCATCTTCAATATAAAACAGCGCGGTAATCATCATATTGGGTGAGCCATATCTTGCTGCCTAATGTGAGGATTGCTGTTACCACAAGAGCTGGACTATAAAAATCAGCTGGTTAAAGGCAGGGGGAATTGACTTCATTGCACCAGGGTTGATCCTACATGGAGAGGTCTCCTGCCAAAATTCCTCATGAAGCACTAACACCGTAGCTCCATTGGGAGCCTCAGAGAAAACTTCAGTGTTGTGAACGGAATGACGGAGGCCAGAATTAAACCCATAACGTTCAGATCGCAAGGTAGGCGGATCAGTCAACTTTGCCATGGAGACACCCGGAAAAGAAATTAGCTGTATTTATGGAACGTACTAGGACAGAGGTGCAGAGAAAGATGTACGAGGCAGGTTTGAACAATTGGAAAAGAGATTTCAGCCACGCCATCAAAATATCAAATAAGGGAGTGGATTGGAGAGGTATTGTTGTCCACATCTGCTTCAGACCAGACTCCGAAGAAGTATAATCATAACTGTATAGAAGAAACAAAATTGTATTTCTGAAATGTATGTGATCTGACGTTATTTGTTCTGGTGTTTGCAGATTTGCACAGTTGTGTTACGTCATATTGGAAGATGACAGCCTACCTCCGGAAACATTTGCCAGGCACTTCTTACCCAGTTTACTTTCACTGGTCATGGATCCTGTACCTAACGTTAGACTATCATTGGCCAAGGTGATGACACACAGGATCATGCCTCTAGGTAAGGATTGGACAAGTGAGGATTAGATATCACTGTCTAGGTAAGGATTGGACAATTGAGGATTAAGTCTCTAGTTGAGGATTAGATATCACTGTCTAGGTAAGGATTGGACAAGTGAGGATTAAGTCTAGTTTAGGATTAGATATCACTGTCTAGGTAAGGATTAGACAAGTGAGGATTAAGTCTCTAGTTGAGGATTAGATATCACTGTCTAGGTAAGGATTGGACAAGTGAGGATTAAGTCTCTAGTTGAGGATTAAATATCACTGTCTAGGTAAGGATTGGACAATTGAGGATTAAGTCTAGTTGAGGATTAGATATCACTGTCTAGGTAAGGATTGGACAAGTGAGGATTAAGTCTAGTTTAGGATTAGATATCACTGTCTAGGTAAGGATTGGACAAGTGAGGATTAAGTCTCTAGTTGAGGATTAGATATCACTGTCTAGGTAAGGATTGGACAAGTGAGGATTAAGTCTCTAGTTGAGGATTAGATGTGACTATCTAGGTAAGGATTGGACAAGTGAGGATTAAGTCTCTAGTTGAGGATTAGATATCACTGTCTAGGTAAGGATTGGACAAGTGAGGATTAAATCTCTATTTGAGGATTAGATATCACTGTCTAGGTAAGGATTGGACAACAGGAAGTCTCTAATTGAGGATTAGATATCACTGTCTGGGTAAGGATTGGACAACAGGAAGTCTCTAGTTGAGGATTAAATATCACTGTCTAGGTAAGGATTGGACAACAGGAAGTCTCTAGTTGAGGATTAGATATCACTGTCTAGGTAAGGATTGGACAACAGGAAGTCTCTAGTTGAGGATTAGATATCACTGTCTGGGTAAGGATTGGACAATTGAGGATTACGTCTCTAGTTGAGGATTAGATATCACTGTCTAGCTAAGGATTGGACAAGTGAGGATTGTCTCTACTTAAGGATTAGATGTGACTATCTAGGTAAGGATTGTTTCTAGTCAAGGATTAGGCAACTGAGGATTTTCTCTAGTTGAGGATTAGACAAGAGTATTTTCCCTAGTTGAGGATTACATATCACTATTTATACACCTAGGTAAGGATTAGATATTGTCATTTATGTCTCTAGTTAAGGATTAGGTATTGTCATTCATGTCTCTAGTTAACGATTAGATATTATCATTCATGTTTAGTTTAGTCAATGGATCAACATCACGGCACACGAGTGTAACCCATAAGTGCTCCGTTCACCTCCTAACTCAAACCTGAGTTTGGAGAAACTCAGCTCAGTGTACGAACTCCATAGCACCGGCGAGGATCCTGAAATAATTTGGGTAGATTTTTAACTCGAAATTTTGCCCGGGCAGCGCCGTTAGGCTACTCTTTTTCGATTTCCAGCTGCCAAGGAATTTTTTACGTGCGCAACCATACAGACGGGCGTCCGATATCACTACCCAAAGACCAGGGGGAATTTTATTTCTAGAAATCCACGTGAAAAAATCCCCGGTCCTCACCGGGCTTAAACCCGGGACCTCCAGCACTCAAGGCAGACACCATACCTCGAGACCATGCATCCCCCTATATTATCTACCCTATATTATCATGTATGTCTCAAGTTAAGGATTAGATATTATCATTCATGTCTCTAGGTAAGAATTAGATAATGTCATTCATGTCTCTAGGTAAGAATTAGCTCATGTCAATCGTTCTTTAGTTGAGGATTAGATATTGTCATTCATATCTCTAGGTAAGGGTTAGATATGTTCATTCATGTCTGTAGGTAAGAATTAGATATTGCTAACAGAATCATTTGGAGGCAGCAAGTTCAAACTCTTAACGCGCCTGTCGCCTTTTATTGTCTTCTGCTCATTCCTTTACGTCTATAAGTGCCATTCTGACTTTATTTCTAATGCTGTCTCAGTGGCCTCAGGTGTTCCCCAACAATTGTGAATGTTCTTTTACGTAATGTGTAGTGTCAGGACCTGTAGATATTGTTTTGTTTCCTTCCTTTAGATTACTTTACAAGCCAACAGAACCCTTACCACGAGGACCTGGTGCACACACAGCAGATGCTGCAGACAGACACTGACAGGGATGTCCGCTACTTCGCCACACAGCTGTCGGAGACTGTCTTGCCACATGATCATGATATGGTAAGTGTTTACACTGTCTTAACTACTGTCTTAATAAGTCTTTTATATATGCACACTGAACCATTCACAAAACCAGCACATAGCCTGTGGTGGTATTGACAGATGCAAATCAGTACTGGCTGGAGGCGCTCCTGTCTGGGAAATTGCCAGTACTATGGAAACTACTTTCTGAACTAGGCAGCCAATGTAAGCTTACCATACAGTGGATACCATCTCACTGTGGAGTGCCTGGAAATAAGACATTTGATAAACTAGCTAAGGAAGGTGCAATATAACCTGATGTTCCTATTATTATATACCATCACAAGAAAAAAATGATCAAATCAACCAGAATGCCACCAACACCAGCCCAAGACAGTTATTACTTGATGGATGGAGCAGAAGAAATGATTATTCTGCACTTGAGGACACAATAGATGACACAACCACGTGTGTACACAATGAAAGATGTGGACAGCAGAACGCATACTGCAACACTGCCCACAATACGCCACATCTAGGCAAACCTTCTGGCCCAGAAATACACTGGAAGATCAACTCTATGGACCACTGAGTGAGCTCAGAAAGATTGAAGTTCATACAAGTAACAACATTACAGATATAGACTAATTTCAAGCGAAAAAGATGACTAATTGCTGTTCTAGTGTCTAAATAATACATGTTTGTTTCTGCGATTGGGGGATTCTTGTGGCTGCCAAAATAGCTTGATGTGGATGTCTTGTCTCAGTGATCTGATGTTGACTCCTCAGTTGGTGAAGCAGCATATGTCAGTATTGGATTGTTTGGTGGTCTGCTCAACCCCAGCATATGTAAGCTGAGACCATGGCCCTTGTGGTGGCAGTATCATGTCATGTGTGACTGGTGTTTGGTTGAGCTAAAAGCAGCAGATTGTTGTCATTTCTTCATGGCCTCAAGTTCACAGTGGAGGTTGATGTATCATGTCATGTGTGACTGGTGTTTGGTTGAGCTAAAAGCAGCAGATTGTTGTGATTTCTTCATGGCCTCAAGTTCAAAGTGGAGGCTGATGTATCATGTCATGTGTGACTGGTATTTGGTTGAGCTAAAAGCAGCAGATTGTTGTGATTTCTTCATGGCCTCAAGTTCACAGTGGAGGCTGATGTATCATGTCATGTGTGACTGGTGTTTGGTTGAGCTAAAAGCAGCAGATTGTTGTGATTTCTTCATGGCCTCAAGTTCAAAGTGGAGTTTGATGTATCATGTCATGTGTGACTGGTGTTTGGTTGAGCTAAAAGCAGCAGATTGTTGTGATTTCTTCATGGCCTCAAGTTCAAAGTGGAGTTTGATGTATCATGTCATGTGTGACTGGTGTTTGGTTGAGCTAAAAGCAGCAGATTGTTGTGATTTCTTCATGGCCTCAAGTTCACAGTGGAGTTTGATGTATCATGTCATGTGTGACTGGTGTTTGGTTGAGCTAAAAGCAGCAGATTGTTGTGATTTCTTCATGGCCTCAAGTTCACAGTGGAGGATGATGTATCATGTCATGTGTGACTGGTGTTTGGTTGAGCTAAAAGCAGCAGATTGTTGTGATTTCTTCATAGCCTCAAGTTCACAGTGGAGGATGATGTATCATGTCATGTGTGACTGGTGTTTGGTTGAGCTAAAAGCAGCAGATGTTGTGGCTTCTTCATGGCCTCAAGTTTACAGTATTTTGCCAGGTTGGGGAGGGGGGGGGGCCTTACCATCAGCTCAGCACCCCGACTATAACAGCGGCTTGGAGCAGGGGAATGTGCTCGTATTGTAGTCTGAGCAATGTTCTTCCCAAAGTCAGTGGTGTGTAAATGCTGTCTTACGCGGTGTGTACACTGTCTTATGCAGTGGACACGCTGTCTTGCATAGTAGATCTGTAGTAATCTGTCTATGTGGTGCTGAGTCACATGTTTCACATGTCCATTATGTTGTGCTAAAAGTTAGTTGCATATCCTTTACAGGACGCCGCAGTCTACCCCAGCGTTTTTTGGGTGGCTGTTTGTGATCTCTTGGCAAGTTTTCGTTCAGTAGTTTGCCATTGCTTTCTGAATGTCCAACTCATACCAGTATATGATACCCAACGCGGGGCATACTGCTACCAAATCGCCGCAGCTGTGTTTCGATCACGGTATGCAGGATTACGAACTTCGTCCGCGACCCCTTGGCCATAGAGCCGACTTATGTTGTGTAGTAAAGGGGTATTTATTTCATGATGTAGCGTTTGTCTAACAATGTGGTTGACAAGTTAGCAGTATGCCCTTTACTAGACCTTGCCATCAACCCCAGCATTTATTCCCTGTTTGTGATTTACTGAGCTTAGTTTAAGTAGTTTGCCATTGCTGTCTGAGAGGCTGTCATCTTATACCATGGAAATTAATGACAATCAGATCCCTGCTGCTTTTAAACTCTCGACTTGGTATGATTGTGAAACACTATTCCCTAAACCTCAGCACCATTTGGTATCTGCCTGTGTGGTATTTGCAGGGACTCAGCTTAGTTTCTGTGCATTGTTTGTCCATCTGTGTTCGGAACTGAGTTCATGCAATTGTTAACAAGCTGTACATTTGTGATCTGCCTGTTTTTGAAGAACTTACTGACGTTAACAACTTCAATCCAGGGTTTCTGTTTGCAGGTTCCAGTGTAAGCGACCAGGAGATACAGGACCACCACACACACACATAACCAGGGGAGCAATGGGAGATTCAGCAACGCATACAAGAACACACACCAGAGCACAGCACAGGAAGATATGTCAGATTCAAAAGAACCAGAACATACAAGAACACACACAGAGCACATCACTGGGAGATTCAACAGAACCAGGACATACAAGAACACACACCAGCACACCACAGAGGAAGATTCAGCAGATCCATGGCCTTAGAAATGCTAGAATTGGATTGGGAGATTTAGGGTCACATAGTGAAAGATGGGGAGAAGGGAGGTACTCAGCAAGAGGTGATAGATACAGAAAGTTGTGGTAGTAGAATTAGAGCTGAATGGCTGCCTCTGGTGCTGGTAGAGGTCATAGGAGGGGCAACATTCCTTCATCTGGTCATTGTTGCTTTTATTTGAACTTGTTTATCCAGGGTCATAGACAGCTCACATTGAGCAGTGTGTATGCAGCTTTGTACATGTTAAGCAGTATCTCTCTCTCTCTCTCTCTCTCTCTCTCTCTCTCTCTCTCTCTCTCTCTCTCTCTCTCTCTCTCTCTCTCTCTCTCTCTCTCTCTCTCTCTCTCTCTCTCTCTCTCTCTCTCTTCCTCTCCTCGCTCACTCTTTTCAACCTCTTCTACCTACCTACACATCCACATACTATCTAACTATCCTACCAATCTACCTGTCTCGACAGGTGGCTGGTAATCAACCAGTTGAAGTGTTGATCATTCTTCCACCTCTCACTAAATGTGGAGAAAAACAGTAATTGTCTGTCATCAGCTCTCAGCAGCATAACTTGGCACTGGCCTTGATTCTGTAGTCTCTGACACCATCAGCTTCTCGGTTTATTTTAAGTCTTATTTTATATCACAGTGTATCCTATATCGGCTCTATATATACGGTTTATAGTGTATTTATTTCCAAGTACATTCATATGTTTTATAACCGGGATTATGTATAATTGTGGACATTTAACGTACTTGTCTGTGTGAAAGTGAGTAGGTAGTATTTGCTGTCAGTTGGGTTCATGGCTGGTAGTGTTCACTGTGATAAATCTGCTTCAGAGCTAGCTGAGCTTGGGTAGAAGTGGTGGCATGCTATGAAGGCTTCACTAAAAAATTGTGGACAGCTGTAAAGTCTTGAGCTGAGATTGATGAATAACTCAAGGATTTGGGCAGAAGTTCTGGGATGCTTCAAGGATTTAGCCAGAAACTGGAATGTTTGTCAGGGCCCGGTTAATGTGTGAGATGCTGCACGTTTCGTGGGTCAATTGGTAAGATGGTGTATGTACCTAGGTAGATTTGTAGGAAGTAATATGTGCCTGGGTAATTGTGTGGGATGCTACTTGTTCATTGTTAGATGGGTGGAATGCTGCAGTGACCTTAGTAGATGTGTGGGATGCTGCATGTACAAAGGTAGATGTGTGGGATGCTGCACATACATTGGCAGATTTGTGGGATACTGCTCATAACATTGATACATGTGTGGGATGCTGCACATACATTGGTAGATGTGTGGAATGCTGCATGTACAAAGGTAGATGTGTGGGATGCTGCATGTACCAAGGTAGATATACATGTACCATACATTGATACATGTGTGGGATGTTGTACATACATTGATACATGTGTGGGATGTTGTACATACATTGATACATGTGTGGGATGTTGTACATACATTGATACATGTGTTGAATGCTGTACATACATTGATACATGTGTTGAATGCTGTACATACATTGATACATGTGTTGAATGCTGTACATACATTGATACATGTGTTGAATGCTGTACATACATTGATACATGTGTGGGATGCTGTACATACATTGATACATGTGTGGGATGCTGTACATACATTGATACATGTGTGGGATGCTGTACATACATTGATACATGTGTGGGATGCTGTACATACATTGATACATGTGTGGGATGTTGTACATACATTGATACATGTGTGGGATGTTGTACATACATTGATACATGTGTGGGATGTTGTACATACATTGATACATGTGTGGGATGTTGTACATACATTGATACATGTGTGGGATGCTGTACATACATTGATACATGTGTGGGATGTTGTACATACATTGATACATGTGTGGGATGTTGTACATACATTGATACATGTGTGGGATGCTGTACATACATTGATACATGTGTGGGATGTTGTACATACATTGATACATGTGTGGGCTGCTGTACATACATTGATACATGTGTGGGATGTTGTACATACATTGATACATGTGTGGGATGTTGTACATACATTGATACATGTGTGGGATGCTACATATATATTAATACATATGTGTGATGCTGTAGCATACCTTCCCAGATGCGTGGAGTGCTACATACCACCAAATGGTTATTGCCATGAGATAGATCCTGTTTTTACCAATCATTCAAGCTAGACAAGTATTAATTGAAGTATAGGTTCACAGAAATAGAGAAAATGAAGACCGATGAATAATATGGAGAGAAGTAGACATAGCTACAAGAAATAGCAAGGGATAGGGTGGCCTGGAGGGAGTTTGTTGAGAGCCTATTCCTCAGTGAGGGATAAAGGGCAAAAGGAAAATGCTAATGTGAAACAGTGCTGCAGCAATTCCACTACGGGTATCTCAAGGGTGAATACCCCGGACTGCAGATTCAGTCTCCTCCCCTTGATCATGTTTCCACTGTCTCCGACATCGATAACCATCTTTGTACTGCCCAGTGCATTTCTTTGTTTCTGACACAATGTCCTGTCCACATTAAAGTGTATTTAATTTTAACTGGATACAGTTCCTTGCCACACTGAATTTTTTTTTTTTTTTTTTTTTTTTTTTTAAAAATTGTACTTATAGATTGAATTATATGCTATATCAAAGTGTTTTTAATTGTGTCTGAGATAGGTTTTTTTTTTTTTTAAACCTTTGCTGTAGCAGTTTTTAAAAAAAAAAACTGTACTTGGAGGCATTTGTATTGACTCAGATTTTCTAATGGGGTTTGACAAACATGCCTCGCACAGAACCTGTATATTTCAGCCAATCGTAGGGAAACACTCATCTCTCAGCCAAACATAGGGAAATAAGATTAATTCCTCAGCCAATCACGGACGGGCTAACAAATTCATTGCTCAACCAATCATGGGAGAGCAGATTCATTACTCAGCCAATCATAGGGAAATAGATTCATCTCTCAACAATCAAGGGATATAGATTCATCTCTCAGCCGATCACGGGGTAACAGATTCATTGCTCAACCAATCATGAAGAAAGATTGGACAGTATAAAACTTCTCTGTGGCAAACATTTACACCTGAACACAACACAGCTAATCTACACATGGAAGGATTCGTCTGTGATGTGTTCGGATGTGATTTGGCATCGGAGTAATTGTTTTCTGAGATTTTTGTTTCCTGTTGATTTATGTGTGTGTAGACAAAGCATACAAAGTAAACATCTCCGGCTGGCTAGTTATATTTTAATTTTATTTTCTTTACTATCTGTGTCACAGACACTTATGATGATATCGTTCATGAGAGACCATGCTTCTAGATTTAAGAGGTGTTTCTGAAACACCCGCTGACAGACCAATGTGTAGGGTAGTTAGTCATAGTCAGTCATCGACAATGGTACCTATGCTGGTTAGCCTAGTTCATGTCTACTATACTAGTTAGCTTAATCCTTGTGGCCTGATTTACTGGGGTTCGCATACAGCTGTGTCAAGCCTATCCTTCCGTGTTGGAAGCAGTTGCTTCAACATCTCTGAAACTTATGCTAACAATAGACCTATGTGGAAGTTAGTAACTCATCAAAAATGGTTCCTGTTGAGCAAGGCTCTTTGAGCCTAGTCCATCTTTACCTGTACTAATTAGCCTAATTAATATAGCCTGTTTTACTGGCTCACATACAAGCGTATTCCTCCATGCTGATGGCAGTACGCAGCACATTTCTTGTACCTGACCATTTAGATCCACATTATATATAGCCACATATATTACATGTTCAGTTCATATTCCATATTCTCTCAAACTACATGCATGTATGTCCCATTTTCAGTTTTATGAACTTTGAGGCTTTGCATTGCTGTAAATAAATATTGACATCATGTGATACTTCGACAGTTCAAATTTATGGCATGACTTGCTGCTGTGCTTAGTAGTGAGTTTAAGTACTTTCCTCACGGACATGTGCGTTGACGTACTGCTCAATTTGTGACAGGTATAGTTGTAAATGACCAGACAATCTAATCTAAAATGTCAAAATTTTCTATGCCAAAGTTTTCTTGTGTGACATAAATGAGACCAGGTCCTGTAGCCGGGACCTGTATGGGTATGTGATATAAATGAGACCAAGTCCTGTAGCAGGGACCTGTGTGGGTATGAGACTAGGTCCTGTAGCAGCGACCTGTGTGGGTATGTGACATAAATGAGACCAAGTCCTGTAGCAGTGACCTATATTGGTATGTGACATAAATGAGACCAGTTCCTATAGCAGCGACCTGTGTGGGTATGTGACATAAATGAGACTAGGTCCTATAGCAGCGACCTGTGTGGGTATGTGACATAAATGAGACCAGGTCCTGTAGCAGCGACCTGTGTGGGTATGTGAAATAAATGAGACTAGGTCCTGTAGCAGTGACCTGTGGGTATGTGACATAAATAGACCAAGTCCTGTAGCAGCGACCTGTGTGGGTATGTGAAATAAATGAGACTAGGTCCTGTAGCAGCGACCTGTGGGTATGTGACATAAATGAGACTAGGTCCTGTAACAGCGACCTGTGGGTATGTGACATAAATGAGATCAGGTCCTGTAGCAGCGACCTGTGTGGGTATGTGACATAAATGAGACTAGGTCCTGTAACAGCGACCTGTGTGGGTATGTGACATAAATGAGACTAGGTCCTGTAACAGCGACCTGTGTGGGTATGTGACATAAATGAGACCAGGTCCAGTAGAAGCGACCTGTGTGGGTATGTGACATAAATGATCCCAGGTCCAGTAGAAGCGACCTGTGTGGGTATGTGACATAAATGAGACCAGGTCCTGTAACAGCGACCTGTGGGTATGTGACAGAGACCAGGTCCTGTAGCAGGGACATGTTAGGACCGTCACAATTTGTAGATCTTGCACACAAGAATAAGTGGCCAGTCTTTTCCATCTGGCGGAATAGCTTAGATGGAATGCTCTTCAGAGTGCTGTTAATAATAATCTTGTTTTGATCGTATGGTTCTGAAGTGGTGTTCTCACAGATGAAAACACTACTGGGGAGCACAGTGCTCTTACTATCAAATTATTGCACATAAGTCCAAGCAACAACACTAGATGCTCAGATCATCGGTCTTGATCTATCAGTAGCCCAGTTGTCAGGAAGACAGTCTACCATCCTCTCCACGGCACAGTGGCTGCCTCGTAACTCCATCAGCCCTCTTGCCAGGAAAAACGTCCACTATTCTGTCACAGCTGCATCTTGTAACTCCTGCTTTAGCCCTCTTGCCTGGAAGTAAGTCCAACATCCTGTTCATATTGCAGCAGCAGCTTCCTAACCCCTGCCCCAGACTTGCTGACACAATCTGTAAATTGGTTAGTCCTGAAGCTTGTGTTTAGGACTGGGAATTTCCAATTTCACGCAGGCCTTATCTGTATCACGCACGCCAATCTGAAGATTGATGCCTTTAGACTGTAGTTGGCCAGATCTGTAGAGGATAAGATTGGTTTGCCTTTGAAGTTTGTGGATTGGAGCAGACTTCTTGTCCATGTCAGAATGTTTCCAGAGAGAAGTTGCAGATCAGGAGTTCAGTTTTTCATTGGATGACATAACAGTTCTATCATGCAGTGCTTGCACATCTTCATTCCCAAAATGTGCACAGGGAGAAATGGTCACAGCAGATTTAGCAGCCAAGCCAGTCCTCTGTGGGTTCTTAGACTGGTCTTAGGGCCTACCCAGAGTAGACAATCCAAAAGCATAGGGTGGCCAAGAGTGGACAACCCAGTAGCATTGGGATAAGTGACCACAAGTGAGATGGTTTGTGTACTGTTTTATCTGCAGCTTCTTGAACCTGGTGAAAGCATTGGTGAACTAAAGTGTTGTGGGTCACAGGGTTTCTCTGGCCAAGTGGTCAGTCATCCTGCCCCACATTACAAAGGCCATGGGTTTGTTTTTGAACTCTGTCATTCGGTTCATGGGAATCATTTTCTGACACCTCTAATAGTTGTCGGAGCTGTGGGGTTCCTGATCTGTGAAATGTTTTCGGTAGATTGCTTTGCAGAAAGAAGACTGGGCCATATGGAAAAAGACCTAGTGTAATGAAATCAATGCTCTCATCATTAATTTTGCAATAGATTTAGACTTGAACAAACTTGTCCGATTTGTTCATGAAATTCATGTAGCGATAGATGTAGACTTGAACAAACTTGTTCGATTTGTTCATGAAATTCATGTAGTGATAGATGTAGACTTGAACAAACTTGTCCGATTTGTTCATGAAATTAATTTAGCAATAGATTTAGATTTTGTGAAATGAACTTGACCAATTTGTTCACAAAATTAATGTAGCGATAGATGTAGACTTTGTAAAGCAAACATGGCAGATTTGTTCACAAAATCAATTGAACAATTAAAAGTATACGTACTATTGTACTCCTTAGTTTTTTTATTATTATTATTAAAACCTTTGCTGTCCTTAAGCTGCAAGTCGCCCAAAAGCAAAACAGTTTTGGCTGAATGTGTTGTTTCTGCTCAATTCATGTCTCAAATCGTTAGCTTCCCCAATTAGGCAGAATTCAGCACTTGTCTTGTGTTCATGTCATTCATAAATGCTACATCGTCAATGACATTTATTCAGTGCCTTATTTTTATCACAATTATGTTTGTCTTGAGAGCGGTGTTAAATTGCATTGCTCGATATGTTCAATTATATGAATGTTACCATGCGTTATTAACATGCATTTATTATTCTTTTAACTTCCCTCAATATAAATAAACAGCAGCTTGAGTAACTTACAGTAATGAATGTTTGGTCATTGTAATAACGTTTTTCTATGTCTTGTTTCTTCTCATATCCTTGCAGAACATCATGATCTTATTTAGTATGTCTTTTCTATTATGGGGTGAGTTGCCTTGTGATCTTGTATTGGCATCATCATGTTTACATCTAAAAGGTCTATAATATTTATTTCATGAGAACTGTCATTACTGAGTTGGAGGGGAAAGGAGAATGTTACCTCAGCTCATAAATTCATTGCTGTATCTGGTAAGGGGTTACCTATATCCTTCAACCATTGGCAGGTAGTTTATATAATCGTGTGACCCCTGTTGGTTATTTCTGTCAACAGTTCTTTGATTATGCAACTAGTACTGTTTATCGTGGGGGAACCATGGTGGTTCAGTAGTCAGTATACTTGCGAGGCGGAGGGTTGTGTGTGTGTGAATCCTCTTTAAGGCCGGGATGCGGGCTCCCAGGTGGACCCAGCTGTACAATGGGTACCATAAGGTTTTCCTGGGAAGTAAAGGGGGTCCATGCAATATCACTCAATGGTTGGGAGAAATCATCGATTATTAATCACAACTGTTGGGAGACCATTGATTTTTAATCACTCAACAGTTGGGAGAAATCATTGATTGTTAATCACTGAACAGTTGGGAGAAATAGATGATTGTTAATCGCTCAACAGTTGGGAGAAATATTCAATTTTTAATCGCTCAACAGTTGGGAGAAATAGATTGTTAATCACTCAACAGTTGGGAGAAGTACTCTATGATTATCTGTACTGTTTTTCACGCAACAGTTGGGAAGAATAATCTGATTATTGCCTGTACCGTTTATGACTCAACAGTTGGGACAAATAATCTATGATTGTTACTAGTGTCTTGTGAGTTTGTACATTTTGTAAAAAAAAAAAAAAAAACAGGGTGTCACCAAGTGGGTGCAACATAAACTAGCTTAGATGTGGATATATTCAGCAAAAATGTGTGCATATGCTGTCTTGCCAGTTTGACATTGTCAGTAGTAGGACCTTCCAGATGTTGTTGGCTAATATGCATTCATACAAGAATAATAGTCTTTCTGTCGGCAGTGTCTTTCTTGTTTTATACAACGGTTACTTGATGTCCGACTTCACATGATCAAGTTATGTAATTACATTACTCTGTATTTTATAATTAAATATACATATACAATTTCTGCATGTGTTTGGCTACAGAATTCTCTGACTGGGTCATGTGTGTATATATTGGCAAATCTAGCTTTTTTCGCTGCATTGGAAGCTAATTTATGCTGTTTGCATGGGCATCCTGTTCTTGTTGTCAGACAAGCCAGTGGTTTCCTAGCCTCAAGTTATACCTCGTTTGTTTACGTTGTACACACTTCGTTATGTAATCCGAATTTCAGTCATTAAAAGCCTTCTTGGATGACCAGGTATGGCCCCTGCTATCTGTTTAGGGTTGGTCCATCACTGTCCATGTGACTGCGCTGGGCAGGATATCAATCTGGATACAACTGGTGGCTGCGCTGGGCAGGATGTCTACCCGTGGGTACAACTGGTGGCTGCGCTGGGCAGGATGTCAACCTGTGGGTACAACTGGTGGCTGCGCTGGGCAGGATGTCAACCTGTGGGTACAGCAAGTGGCTGCGCTGTATAGGATGTCAACCTGTGGGTACAATTGGTGGACACAACAGGGGCACTTATACTAGGAAAATTAACCCAGATAACAAATAGCTAGGCTGAAGTCAGATGTCGGCTGAAAAGTGCATATTTCATAGCTTTGCTGTAAGCTTTAAACACATACATCTCCCTACACTGGCCAATGCATGAATGGCTCTGGCCCACGTTGAGTGTGGACTATCGGAGCTGCCAGCATTGTTTGTTGTCCTGTGACAACATAATCAGCCGTGACCATCACCCACTGAGTGCTGTTTGGTCTGTACAAATCTAGGTCCAGCTCTGTGTCCAATGCTCTATATGAGTGTAGCGGGACCTTTTGCTTTATTTACTTAACTACCAGTTCTATTGATCCTGTGAGGCTGTGTTTCCATTCCAATCATTTCTGTGTGGCTAGGTTTCCAGTCCAGTCATTTCTGCGTGGCTGCATTTCCAATTATTTCTATGTGGCTATTCCCAGTCATAATTTCTGTGGCTGTCTCCAGTCCAATCATTTCTCTGTAGCTACACTTCGTCATTTCTGTGTGGCTACATTTCCAGTCCAATCATTTCTGTGGCTGAATTTCCAGTCATTGTTTCTGTTTTGGCTGTTTCCAGTCATTTCTATGTGGCTATGTTTCCAGTCATTTCTATGTGGCTGTTTCCAGTCATTTCTGTGGCTACATTTCCAGTTATTTCTGTGGCTACATTTCAATCCAGTCAGTTATATATGACTGCATTTCCAGTCCAGTTATTTCTGTGGTTGCATCTCCAGTCCAATTATATCTGTGTGGCTGCATTTCCAACCCAGTAATTTCTGCGTGGCTGCATTTCCAGCCCAGTCACGTATGAGGCTGTTTCCAGTCGAGTATTTGTGGTTACATTTCCAGTCCAGTCATTTCTGTGTGGCTGCATTTCTAGTCCAGTCATTTCTGTGGCTACATTTCCAGTCTTGTCTTTTCTGTGGCTACGTATCCAGTCCAATCATTTGTGTGGCTACGTTTCACCCAATTGGTTCCTTGAGGATGTATTCCGTTGGTGAGTCCAGCATGGTGTTAAGCTTGGAAAGTGTTGTTGAATTGAGACACAGAAGCTGTGTAGATCATGCAGAAAAAGATCAGATGCAAAACTACACAGTTCACTTCATCACAGATTATCATTGCACTCCAGACACATCTGTAGGTGCTCCAGCTTGCCCGGCAGCTATTCTATCGGTGTCAATAGATGTTGAATTACCTGTCTTATTGCATGCTTGATGTGCTACTCTCCCCTGGGCACAGTGTAAGACCCCCCAGATCAGGGTTTCTTCACAGGATATGAACATACCTCATTTGCTTTGTATTGTCACAATCTTGCTGCAGTCAGTATTGTTCTTATTTGAAGAGTGTCTACTTTGTATCAGGTTTGAGAATGTTTGGGTAGTTACAGAAACCAACAAACAAAACCACTTACGTACTCTCGCACACAATCGATTTTTGAATAAGTGGACCTGATGTTTAGTCTTCTCTGAGTTACGGGCGACTAATAGGATATTGCCCACATTAAGTTCCCAATTGAGAAGAATTAGGTGAAAACTGCCTGCTGCCTGGCAAATAGGAAACATACTTACATTATATTTTAAATATGTGTACAGTGTTTAACTGCAGTTAACAACATGGAGTACTAGACTAAGTGTATTCTTGCAATTAGCAACAGCATTGAATACTCGATTATTTCTTGCAATTAGCAACAATGTGAAATACTAGATCATTTCTTGCAATTTGCAACAGCGTGGAATACTAGGTTTTTTCTTGCAATTAGCAACAGCATGGAATACAAGATTATTTCTTGCAATTAGAAACAGCTAGACTAAGTGTATTCTTGCCATTGGCAAAAGTATAGAATGCTGAATTAATATATTCTTGAAGTTAGCAGCATGGTTAACAAAAGATCACAACAGCAAAAAATGCTGGTGTTGAATAAGGATATGCAACTAACCATATGTAGCAGCAACTTAGGATTCTTGACTAAATACATTCTTGTAATTACTAACATGGAATACTAGACTACAAGTGTTCTTGCAATTAGTGAGAACATGAAATACATAGATACATCATACAATACTAGACCAAATGTAGTCTTGCAATTAACGTGAAATACTAGGCTACATGTAATTTTGCATTAAGCAACAATATGGAATACTAGACAAGTATTTTTGCAGTGAATACAAGACTAAATGTTTACATCAGCAACAGTGTGGAATACTGAGCGATACTTGCAATGAACAGCATGGAGTATTTAACTTAGTAGAATCTTGCATGTAACAACAACAGAATACTAGATTGTTTTCTTGCAATTAACAATAGCAGAATTTTAAGAATAAATGTGTTCTTGCAATTGGTAAAAAGGATGCAATACTGGACTAAATGTAATCTTGCAATTGGTAGCTATTAGACTGTTAGTTATATTATCAGTCAGCGGGCATGTTCTGGTTGTCTGCAGTTGGTGAAGTCATAGCATGTGACTGTTGTCAGTCTGTGTAATAACGTAGCTGTACTATAGCAAGGCACAGTACATACAACCAGCCCATTCTTTGTGTGTGCACTCAGGATATGATTCATTGATACACGTTTTACACACTTACCACTGGGGAATCTATCATGATAAAAGTGCATTCATAATTAGGTATTGATTAGGAACAAGAATGGTTGATTATTGTGACAGACTTGTGTGTCCTTGACAAGTTCTGATGACTAAAGCAGGTTTGAACTTTGGTAAGCCAGTGTCATTTGGAGTGGTTGGCGTGTCACTAGCCAGGGTTTCCTCTTCTCTGTCGTGCTGTCTAGTGTTTACTTTTTCCATCCACTTTCTTTCCCATTCTTTTGGTGCTAATCAATGCCATGGAATAGATTCATCTGTTGGCTTAAGATGACACTGATGTTTATTGGTGTTATTTTATGGCTGCAGCTATTGTGTAACCAGTCATGGCTGCAACTGTTTGTACTGAGTATAATCACTTATGGCTACACTATATGTACTAATTGCTTATGGCTGCAGCTATATGTACTAATTGCTTACGTCTGTAGCTATATGTACTAATTTATGGCTGCAGCTATATGTTCTAATTACTTATGGCTGCAGCTGTTTGTACAAATTGCTTATATGTCTGCAGCTATATGTACAAATTGTTTATGGCTGCAGCTATTTGTACTAAGTGTAATTACCTATGGTAAACCAGAGCTGACAATTTTCATGTGGGTTGAACTATTTCTCACTCTATTCTATGCCTAAGGTATCCTCAATATTTGGTGTTTCTAAATCTGGTTGCGCTGGTACGTTATCATAAACCACCTGGTTCCATACACATGTGTTCATATTTCCGACATGTAAGAAAGATAGTTGTCCATGGTGGGCATTTGTAAATATTTAATTGTGCAGTCTGGCAGGTGTCGCAAGACGGGTTTCCTTACAATTGCAGCCAAAAAAAAATTGTAATATACTCGAGCAGTATATACATTTGTATTTTTATTTATTACTGAATGGACAGAATAAACTTCACAGAAGAAATATTCCGTTTTTGTTTAATAGTTCCTTGTTGTCTGTGTCATTTCTGTTTGGGATGTTTGTTTTGTCGTTTGTTATGTCTGTGATGTGTTGTTGGTCATGTCTGCTTGCTACATGTGTTGTTATTTAGTTACCAAAAACAAAAACACTGGAGCTTTTGAGTTTAAAAAAAGTTCTTTAGATCATCATCCAGTGCCATGCCGGCAGGCGTAGAGGATCATTCCCCTCCAGAAATGTTTTTGATAAGCTGCCTTTGTGACTTGGCTTCCCTCAAAATGTCCAGATTGCTCATTTTAGCTGTCCAATGAATTGTCAGTATTCTTCTATCAAACATCTCCAAGGCTTCCATCGTCTGTTTACCACTTATCCAGAAGATATAAAGATACGATCTTCCTACTGCACTTTGTAAGTTGGTATTCATTTCTCTAAGGGTGTTCTTGATACCATCACCCCATCTTTAACGCTGTCTTCCTCTTTCTCTGTATCCATTATATTTCTTTAATGTGACTCTTGGAGCAGATGGTACCTGGGAAATCTTGTGAGGTGGCCAATCATTCTTCTGTTAACACCATTCTGTTTGGACTTCAAAGAATTACTACAGCCATACGCTGCATATTGCTTCATGATGGACTGAAGCACATTTTTTGTCATTTTCACATTTGTTCCACATACAAAGTGTAGTGACTTTACAAACAGCCGGTAGAATACTAATAGGTGTGTTTCTTTGTGTCAGAAGTGGCGCTAGTTGCCCGAGTTATTGGTGTGCCTTTGCACAACGTCTGTTGATTTCTCTATCCATTCCCATATCTGAAGTGAAAATTTACCCTAGATATTTAATTCGCTGATTTGGTTTATTTCCAACTTCATTTTTATTGGCAGCGTTCCCGACTGTTTTCTCATCACCCAGACGATGGTGTACAGTTCTCGGAACCTGAAGAAAAAAACTATCAAACCATCCTTCTCTTTGGACAATAATCACCTTCAAATTAATATCCGATTTGTGGCTGACTCAGTCACAGGATCATTAATCTGAGCCTGCGATGGACCCTAATATAACTTCTCTTCTGAGAAACATCAATTGGAGAACCATTTAGTTTAGTTTGTCGATGGATCAACATCACGGCACACGGGTGTAACCCATAAGTACTCCGTTCTTCTAACTCAAGCCCGAGTCAGGAGAATCTCAGCTCAGTGCATGAACTCCATAGCACCGGCGAGGATGCTGAAATACTTTGGGTAGATTTTTAACTCGAAATTTTACCTGGGCAGCGCTGTTAGGCTACTCTTTTTCGATTTCCAACTGCCAAGGGATTTTTTACGTGCGCAACAATACAAATTTTGTTATTAGAAGTCCACGTGAAAAAATCCCGGTCCTCACTGGGGCTTGAACCCAGGACCTCCAGCACTCTAGGCGGACACCATACCTCGAGATCACTCAAGTGGGGGGGGGGGGGGGGCATTTATGGTCACTAAGACGGTTAATAAATAAACACACATGTTCATAACTATTTTCCTGCAGTTTGAATAATGAAGTTTGCAGAAGCAATAATGACTAATCTACACAAGCCAGTTTTGTGCAAACAGAAAGACAGGTTAGTTTAAAATTCCCGTGGTAGATAGACATTACTGTGTGAACATGTGTATATTTCAGCTTGAAGGATTTTTTATCTAGTTATTTTACTTTACGTTGTGTGAATTCTGCAGTATGTACCTGGCGAGATGCAGCGAAATATGCCAGGCAATAAATCGTGCAATCTATTGTTTGTGTCTTCTTTATTCAAAAACACAGGTATTATTTGGCTCTCATACAAGGGAGTAGAGACCACTAGACAACATAAAATAAAACTATAGCTTTCAATTTTCATGTTATCTAGCGCATCTCTGGTCTCTACCTCCTTCTCACTTCTTTTCTATGATCGTCAATCAATACATTTGTGTTTATTTATGTGTTCTCTTCAGAGGGAGAACGGGGTAGGGGTAATAGTAGATTGGAATTGGAAAAGAGGAGGACATCTCTCAAACTGCGGTCATATTTAATTACCCACAATGTTACTGCAGAGGCAAGAATTGTCTGGAAATATGTAACAGACATTCACAGAGCTTAGGAATCTACAATAACTATCATCATCATCAAGTGCCCTGCCAGCTCATGTAGGCGTTCAAATCTCTCCACAGATCTGTCTTTGGTGTTCTGGATCAACTCTGCTGCTGATATTCCTCGACACCACATTCTCAGTTAATCATTTCTCTTGATCTGCCTCTGATTCTTTTCCCATTGATCTTTACAGTTGTCACGATGTTCTCCAATGCTTCTCTTCTCTTTCTTATAGTTGTATATAATACACTAGTTTTATTATCTCTTGCAGGCAATCGTTATTCGTTACTTTAACAGTCCAAAGTATTCGCAACAGTTGTTCAGAAAGCATATTTGAGCTTAGTTGAGTTGAGCTAAAAAACGACATGACTGCACTCAGGACATTCCCACACGCGCTCTGTCCCCTCGTTCAACAGCCAGCGTAGAGTCATACTGCCAACCATTGCAACTGCCATCTGTTTGAAAATTCTCCTGGTCTTCACTCTGTTTTGAGATTCGTCCAGAACCCTGACATATTCTCTCCACATGAGGGTGCTCAGTCTGTTCCTCCACCTTCTCCACCTAGTCCCACAGGCACCCGACCACCTCCCCCTTGTCCATAGGTATTCTAGCACCGAGAGGTGCATTCCCTGCCAGCCTATAAGCCTGTTCACCCCCCCCCCCCCCCCCGCATGGCTAGGGCAGAAAATTCACACAGTTCTCACAAGCCTCTCTGAAGCGAGGCAAGCCATTCTACACTAAACATTCCTTTCTCTACCTTACTAAGCATGCTCCGTGAGTCGGTCATGGAAACAAATGTGTGTTGCATCTAAGCTCTTTCTACTTTGTTCATATTTCCTTTTCTGCGTTTTTATCCTCTTGTGATGGAAGTCCGCCACACCCAGCTATACACTTTAAAAGTCAGTGTGTCTGACTTCGGCATGCATTTGTGTCAGATTTGCTTCCTTTAGACAGCTTCCGTCCAAGGTGATGGGATCTATCTACCCCTGATTTGTTCATTCATTCATGATTGATTGATTTAGGAACCGACATCACAGCATTCGGGGCATTCCCATAAGCGCTCCGTCCCCATCCTCAGAAGCCAGCGAAGAGTTCCAACCCCAATAGTACCAGTAGCAATCTGATTATATGTGCATCTCGCCTTTCCTCTAAGCGTCGAGCATCGGCCAGATCCTCTCGTCACTCCTCGCTGTCGCATTCTTGCCAGACCATGGAGATCCATTTGCTCCTCCGAGATGTACACGTGCTCCCACAAGGCCGCGACCACGTCTGCCTTATCATGCATCAATACTCCACCAAGTTTTGCAGAGCCAGCCAATCTGTCTCGCTATTCATTCCCAAGCACACCAGCATGCCCCGGAGAAAAGATCCAGACGATGCTTGCCACCCGTGACTTCCGAAGCGAAGCAAGCCACTCTGCACGAAGCTTGCCTGTCCTCACCTTACTCAGCATGCTTTCTGAGTCAGTTACAATCACGATGTGTGTGTGTATCGTATTCTCCATCCATCGGAAAGCTGTACTGACTGCCTCCACCTCCATTCTTAAGCTAGATGTTGTGGTATCATATGCCAGGCTCTCCTGCACCAAACGTCGACCATTAGCTTTTGCCAAAAACCCCCAGGCACTTCTACTACCTCTCAACACCGAACCATCTGTGTAGATAATCACATCATCCAGGCGAGCATTATCCTGAATTAGTTGCTGGATTTCCACTTCCGTGGCCCCTGCTGGCCACTCCCTGCACTCCCGGCTCAATGTGATTATAACTTTGCACAAGTCTAACTTCTCCGCGGGCACTCTGACCCATTCCTCTCCTCGCCTAATGTTCTCCAAGATGCACACTTGTCTGATCGTATCCTCCGCCTGAGCCATCCATGATTTTCCTCTTATCAGTCGCTGGCCCTTAACTGCGTCCAGCGCCTCATGCAACGGGTGATCTGTGTCAGCAACTACTCTGAGGTATGCCTTCGCCTGCATCACCTTGTGCCTACCAGCAACAGTCGGCAAACCAAGGATGTACCGCATACACACCACTGTGTTCATGTTGCATAATAACTATTATAATAATTATAATAATAACTAAAATAGTAACTATAAACAAACAAATGCAGAAAATGACAAAACAAGACAAAACCACTTGGACATATGTAACGGACATTCATAGAGCATATGCCGGTAATTAACAACAAAAATCAAACAATTTCAGTAAGCAACACAGCAGCCGAAGATGTGTGTTTTCTCATTTTATTGTTTAATGCTCTGAAATGCAAAGTTGTCATTCATTACAGGCAAGCAAGTTGGTCAGCAATTTTTCCGCTTCTAAGGCTTGCTAAAGTTAACATTTTAAGGCTTGCCAAAGTTCACGTCTTAAGGCTTGTCAAAGTTAACATTTTAAGGCTTGCCAAGTTTTACATCTTAAGGCTTGTCAAAGTTTACATTTTAAGGCTTGCAAAATTTTACATTTTAAGGCTTGTTAGGGTTAAAATTTTAGATTTTTAAACAGAGCCCAATATAAATTTCACAACCGAGGCACAGGTCTTTCTAATATTAGGAAAGACACAGGAAATGATAAACGGAATACACGAAGACACAGTTGAAAATGAGCTCAGAATATGTATGGGAATGTCCCGAGTGTTGTGATGTCGGCTCTCGACTATGCTCAACTCAAGGCACAGTACTGATAAATATAGGACAACAAGGTGTAACAAGTAAATATAGGACAACAAATGTGTACCAAGTATATGACCCTACTTTATGCTTTGAGTCGTGTGAGGTATATGGTGAGGGCCCAATATTTGTACAGACTAATCGTCACTTGACAGATGACGTGGTCTGAAGCACGCTAAACGCAGTTTCTTCCCAGAAATTTCCGAGTACTAATTTTAATCTATGTCGACCCGGGAACCAGAGTAAAACTCACCTACTAGTACTGCCTAGAGTATCACGGGGTGTAGAACAGGGTTAGGGTGTCTTGAGCCTGAAGAATTGAGGCTGTCTGGCTAGTGCAGTCGCCGCAACTGTGCAGGTTAGGGTTTTCTCTTTGCCCCCGACAAAAAAAAACCCACACTCTAACCAAGGATTCGAATTCTGGTCTCCGGAGGGAGAATCTGGCGTTATACCGACTCGGCCGCCGCTACCAGGGTAAAAAAATTTCCCTGCCTTGAGAAGGATTTGAACATACACCCACTGGACTTCACCGCGAAGGCTGATGGACGATTCTTGAAAAAAGGAGTTGATTTAAGTTGAGTTGAGCTAAAAACTGACATCACTGCACTCAGGACATCCCCATACGCGTTCCGTTTCCTCGTTCAACAGCCAGCGAAGAGGAGTCTGGCATATGAGACTACGACCTCCAGCATGAGAATGGAGGTGGAGGCAGTAGCAGCGGCATTCCGTTGGTTACAGGAAACCACTGTAACACACTCAAGGAGTGTGCTTAGTAAGGTGGAGAAAGGAATGTTTCGTGTGGAATGGCTTTCCTCGCTTTAGAGATCACAGATTGTGAGAATTAAATGGGTGTTTTGCCCTGTTCATGCGGGAATGTGGGGAGAATGAACAGGCTGATAGGCTGGAAGGTAATGCAACTCTTGGACAAGGGAGAGGTGGTCGAGCGTCTGTTGGACCAGGTGAAGAAGGCGGAGAAATGGGGGGGGGCAGACTGAGAACCGCGTGTGGAAATAATGAGATTGCAGGAGATTGGCAGGGGTTTTGGAAGAATCTCAAAACTGAGAGGGAAGACTAGGAGAACTTTCCATCAGCGGTGGGAACGATTAGTAGTGTGACTCTTCGCTGGCTGTTGGACGAGGGGATGGAGAGCATATGGGAATGTCCTGAGCGCAGTGATGTCGGTTCTTAGCTCAACTCAGCAACAACAACTGGAAGGCAAATGTGCTAGCCACTGCATGGTAGACGTTCGCAAAAACAGTCACCCCTCCCGTCCAACTGAACAACAGGTAGGACTCTTCGTTGGCGACATCCTCGTGTATCGACAGGGTCGAGATAGACAGGCGGTTGCCAATGATATGCAGGGCGAACTAGATCGAATTTCCTCATGGTGTGCTGATGCCGGTGCCCTTGTCAACCCTGCAAAGGCAACAGTTACATGGTTCTCACTAAACAACCATATTGTGAAAACAGACCTGCCGGCAGTAAGAATGGATGGGAGCATTCTGAGTAGAACCCAGTCAATGACATATCTTGGCGTGAGTCTTGATCGTAGCCTGTCCTTCAGAGATCATGTCGATTATGTCATAACGAAGGCTCGAAAAGGTTTGTCAGCAATGAGAGTCATGGCGACTGCCAATATCGAGCAAAGACTGCTAATACTTCTGTTCTAAGGACTTGTGCTTTCACGCATCGAGTATGCCCTGGCCATCTTCACTGTCAGCCCTACACAGATTGGAAGACTTGAAAAAGTACAAAACGAAGCCATGCGCATCATTTTGGGCTGCACGAGAGACACCAGCTGTGTAGCAATGAGATACCTCCTTGACTTCCCGACAATGGAACACAGGATCAAGATCTGGAGAGCTCGTGCATACTTAAAAATAAGTGCAGATGAGCAGCACCCTCTGCATGACGCTATATTCAGAGAAAAGGGTGACAGGCTAAAGAGGGGCAAACCATGGATGGGTCGGGCGGAAGATGTCGTCAGACAGGTCTGCAGTCTTACCAGTATCAACCCCGGCAAGGAATGGGTGCCGGTGCCTCCAGCTTTTAAGTGCACTTTCTCCTGCATTATCACACTCGACAGACGGTGCAGAGTGCAGAACCCTGCCGCTGTCAATGCAGAACGCGCTCATCTATGAACACTCAGATAGCCCCGAAGTGCTCATCTATACAGATGGATCTGTTGTAAAGCAGCAGAGAAGTGCGTGGGCATTTACAGCCCGTTCAGCGGGCCGAACCGTTCAAGAATCCAGTGGTGCCCACTCTATGACCACGAGCAGCATGACGATGGAGGTGATGGCTTTCATATGGCTGGAATCACAGCATTATACCAACGTGTGTGTACTAAGTGATTCAATGAGCATGATTCAGAAGGTCGAAGCTGGATCTGTACGTAGACAGTGGACTGAATCGCTGCGGAAGTCTGTTGTCCGCAAAGTCACCTTCATCTTCGTCCCGGGACATGCGGGAGTCGAGGGAAATGAACGAGCTGACAAACTGGCTGGCTCTGCACCCCCTGCAGATGGCCAGCCCATGGATCGTACCGATGTTATTAACGTCATTAAAGATATGGCGAGAACAGAGGACTTTGACGTCAGTGATTCCACATCGCTGTCCAGGATGAAAGACCTGGGAGTAAGAATCGGCACAGCTAGACGCGAGAGGTACATCGGGAAAACAAAGCGCCTCGTCAACCAACACAGAACTGGCACTATTAGCCACCGGACGCTGATGCATATGCTGGGGGGGGGGGGGGGAAAGGATCTGAGCACCTATGGACATGTCCGGAGTGCAATGAAGATACCCCAACTGATAACTGATAACTGAAAGTCACCATCCAGTTCTTGCCGGTTAAGCATGGACAATCACGCCCCTCAACAAATTTTGATCTCCAACATCATGGATCAATTCTTGTGTTGACTCCCTTCCATGCCATGACACAAGACTTGTCATGCCATGACACAAGACTTGTCATGCCATGACACAAGACTTGTCATGCCATGACACAAGACTTGTCATGCCATGACACAAGACTGTCCAGAATTTTTTCTTTTTTTCTTTTTTCAAAGGACGACCGGAGACCAGGTAAGAAGCTTTTCCCACTTTTGGAACAATCTGGAGTAGAAACATCAATCATGAACTCATTCAATCCCAACACATAATGTGTGATTGATTGGCTCTTTCTCATAAAGCACAGCCAATGAGTAATGCGTTCTGTAACTTTCTACATTTGGTCAGAATATGAATAAAATTGGGTGGAACTGCGGTAAAGCTGTGAAAATGTAAACAATATAAAATGACACAAAGTAGTGCAGCTTTACATAACCGAATTACGACACATAAGAACGTTGCGGCGATTAGCCTTCATCAGCAAACAAACACATACACAAAACACAATATATAGTCACTCCTGTGACTACAATAAGACGTGACGGCAGGATGAGAAGAATAAAAAGATGAAAAATGAAAGCAGTGAAGAGAAAATAAAAATTGGAAACAATGTTCCTACTTACCTCAGAATTCCGAGCTGTGTATAGCCCTGAATGTCACCGCTGTCTTCTTTTATACCCAACCGAGGGAGTGGGATGTAGGATGATGACGGGGTGGTGAGTGTAACGGTTCAGTGAGCACCCCAGGTACTGGAGTAGAAGTGGGGGGAGGGAGGCGGGCAGAGGCAGGAAGGAAGGTCGGGAACCTGTGATAGTTATCTGGGATTCCTCAGATAGCTATCACAGGTTCCAGACCTTCCTTCCTGCCTCTGTCCCCACCCTTCTTTTAATGTACCACTTCCACTCCAGTACCTGGGATACTCACTGAACTGTTACACACACCACCCCATCCTCATCCTACATCCCACTCCCTCGGTTGTGTATAAAAGAAGACAACAGTGACATTCGGGGCTATACACAGCTCGGAATTCTGAGGTAAGTAGGAACATTTTTTCAAATTTTTATTCTCTCTTCATTGCTTTCATCTTTTCATTCTTCTCATCCTGCTGTCACGTCTTAATGCAATCACAGGAGATCTCTGTGACTATATATAGTGTTTTGTGTATGTGTTTGTTTGCTGATGAAGGCTAATCGCAGCAACGTCCTGTATGTGTTGTAATTCGGTTATGTAAAGCTGCACTACTTTGTGTCATTTTATATTGTTTACATTTGGTCAGGCACACTACAGAAACCTGGCTTCCTCAGTGACAACATTCACTGTGTAATCTCTTTGTAGGTCATGATTTTTATACAGCGGCTATTGCAATGGCTTGGCCAGCATGAAAATGGACACAGGATATCACAGATACCTTCGGCATGAACATTCATGAGAGCTGGCAGGGGATCAAAGATCTTTAGGGTGGGTCGTGATAAGAGCTTTATTCAGAGGATATGCCGGTGAAGTAGGCAATGAAAGAGTGGAAATGCTGGCCAGTACTGCGATTACATCATAGGGTAAAACAATGGATGGAGCAGACACCATGAAAGTTCTCTCTAAGGCCAAATCAAGGTCTTTCAACTGACATTAGTAGTCAGAATACAGGCATCTGGAGATCAGTGTTGCCTGGAAGGAGAAACACAATAAGTATGCCAGGAGGTTCATCAGTCAACATCAGATGATTAGCCATTGTGTGCGGCTTTACTACGGAGAACATTGGAGCACTTACGGACATAAGGACTTATATACAGCGATGATAACCTGAACTGAAGAGATCATGACTCAAAGATGGTTAATTTAAAGTACAAAACCACTTGGACAGGATGTGTTCAAGTAATGGCAGCCTGTGATAGAAAGAATTCATTTGACTCCTTATTATTCAGCTTGCCTCAGCCACTAAAAATTAAAAGAAGATGATAGTTATCATCTCCCACGTGGGACAGGTCAAGGGATAGAGACCAGATGGAATGATCGTATAAACCTGCTGCCTTACAGTTAAGACTGTGGACAGTCAAAGGCTAGGGATCCCCCCCTCCCTAAATGGTTGTGGAAGTCGGATGTACTGAGCCACAGGCTTGACAAAACAATGCAATGCAACTCACAGATGATGTCACAAGTGATGATGATGATATCTGCCAGCTTGACATCTGAATATTTGGTTTCTACAATTGCAAAATTCAAACCCTTTTATGAGTTGGCCTGTGCATGGTAAATTTGTCTGGCCAAGGTAAATGTAACAGCTGTGGGTCACAGCCAATTTTTACATTCATCGTCTTCTTGTAATTTTCTTAATTTGTGCTGTTTGCCTGTTTGTCTGCAAACTTGCATGGCTGTGAGCATCTTTTTAAAGTTGTCTTTCTTTTGTTATTTTTTTATCCTTGTTGTCTTTATTTATCTGTTTCTGATCCTTCTATAAAACAACTCATGGAAGAAAGAATGTTTTAGATGAAATTAATTTTATTTAGTTTATTTCAGCAGTCTTAACATTCTGCCTGTTGTTACTCAAAAACGGGCAATTTACACTTTCCATTTTTTATGTCTTTCAAAATAAAAAGAAAAGACTGACATCAATATAAAGGAAACTATTACGACATGGACTCATTTCAGAAAGTAGTTCCGTAGGTTAAGCCGTTGCTATCTGCACTGTGTCAGACTTGTATGTTGAAAGAAGCAATGGATCAACAGATATTGCAAACATTTAGCAGATCTTAATAATAACATTCAAAACAATAATAAATAATCATCACATGAAATATGAGCCAGATGACAGAGTCAGGTGTTTATTAGAAACTGCCATTGAATTCTAAACACACATAGCCGTGATAATAATATCCAAAAATATTCTAATTAAAATCATTACCAGCCAAAAATGAATGATTTAAATAATTAATTATGTTGACACAATTTATAAGATATGCGGGCAGTTGCTTTAAAGACAAAATCTTGAAAATATTAGTCAATTTATAAGTTTTGTGCTTTATATATGGTAGATGGGATTTTGTTTGCTTATTGTTTACTTTAAACCAGGCCATGGAACAAAAAATCATTGGAGCAAATTTTTGCATCCCCCAAAGAAAAATTATAGAAATATTCATAATGGCTTAACAAATGGGTTAAAAAACAAAACAAAAAACAAATGCAGGTTTTAAAACATTTTATAACTTCTGATTTCTCACAAAACAATACAGGCTCAAGTGGGAAACACTTGACTGCAGACATGGCCTTGATTTCTTAGGAAAACAAATACACGCTCAAGTGGAAAACACTTGACTGCGGACATGGCCTTGATTTCACTAGGGCAGAGATTCCAGAGAGTTCATATCATGAATATTGTAAATTCAACAAGTAAAATGGCATAAAAGAAAAGATTTTTCAAGTTTAAAATTATTTGCTACAAAGCAAACAACTACATAAATAAAATGATAGATTTTATACAGTTATAAAGGTGCAGCTGTATATCATTTAACAAAAAAAAAAAAAAAAAAGAAAAAACCCCCCAAAAACATCACTTCAATTGTTTTTGTCAGGTCAAACAGAGGACACACAGATTTTAAACCTCTTCCATTATTTTAGGAAGCTAAAGTTTATTTATATATTAATAGAGGTTCATTTAAACTATACATTTATAAAATTATTTGCTGTAATAATTTCGATCCTAGCTTACATATAGACCTTAATAAAATATATTTCAAATATAAATAAATAGACACCATTTTTATTACAAATTACAATCTGGTTTTATTAAAGACTAGCATATAATATAAATACATTAAAATAAATTTTGTGACAGCTGAAATTAAAATTTTAAAATATTTCAATATCTGTTTTATAAACAAATTCATGAAAGCAACTTTCAAATATTACACACTTGTTTGCCTAATCTAATTGAAACTTGTGTATATTTCTGTTAATTTTAGTCCATTTTCAATATGAATTTATATATGTAATTCTGGTAATAATTCAAATTCAGATATTCTCTTGTTTTTATAAATAGATATTTTAAAACTCAAATTTTATAGCAACAAGGTTTTAAAATATTACATATTTCCCTCATTCAAACCCTAACTGAGGCAGGAGTATGACTTTTTTTTTTACCATTATGACTTTCTATGAACATCCACCCATGATTTGGTGGTGGACATGAGTGTCAGAGAATTGTCCACTTTGTGGTTTCAACCCAAAATGGCTGCCAGACATATGCAGAATGTTATGGGAATTGTCTAGGGAAGTGCAATGAGGAAGGGAGCTGGCACCCTACTCCATATACCGTAGCCTAAAATATGTGAAGGCCTATCACCCTAATGGCAGTATCAGCTGCGGGAGTACTATTATCATTTCATAGTTAAGATTACAATAACTAAGAACTAGGGGACACTACCCTGAAATGAGAAAGTGACTAGAATAAGCAAACAATATAATATATTACTTAGTATAGCATATGCATTTCACATAATAAACAAATAAACAACTATAATTATTTATATACAGCATGTCTATGATCCATTTCTTTTGAAAAAGAAAGATATTTGTGTTGTAATTATCATAAAGAGTACAAT
The DNA here is from genome assembly GCA_963921405.1 of Cepaea hortensis. NCBI lineage: Eukaryota > Metazoa > Mollusca > Gastropoda > Stylommatophora > Helicidae > Cepaea > Cepaea hortensis. Next base: position 89,008,302 of record OY992876.1, read on the forward strand.
TTACTTCTTTGCCATGTTTCAAAATAGATCACATTTATGTATTTCTCACATAAAAAGAAAGATAATTAATAGTTGTGTGAAATAGCACATCAAAATTTCATGAAATTTCTCACACAGAATATATAGCACACATATTTTCTATATCACTCACATTCCACATTTTAATATTGCATAATCATATTCATATGCCATATTTGTAATAGAATGACAACTTATATTGCTGTTGTTGACAAAGTACAATGTGAGCATATTTTAATTACAGAATGAAGGTAACGTTTGTTGTATATGTGATATCACATTCATGTTGCATTTATCTGCAAAACCTGAATAAACTAAGTTTTTAAGAGCAAGATAACTAAGCTTCATGGATATCAGATATGTAAATAAAAATTCAACAAACAAACATTATAAAGTGACATAACAAGTTTTGAAAATGAATCAAGTTATGAAGTCATGAAAACTGGTTTATATACAGTACACACGTTTTGGTACACACAATTTTGGGCATTGGTTTAGTCTGGAACAAAGTGGTCTAATTCTTAAAGAGTTGGTCTCATTAGGAGAATACTGATCTAACTCTGAAAGAGTTTGTCTAATTAGGAGCAAGCTGGTCTAATTCTTAAAGAATTGGTCTGATTAAGAGAAAACTAGTCTAAAGAGTTGGTCTAGTTAGCAGAAACTGGTCTTATTCTTATGCAATAGGTCTAATTAGGAGAAAACTAGTCTATTAATAAGTTGGTTTAGCTATCAGAAATTGTTCTCATTTTTATACAGTAGGTCTAATTAGGAGAAAAATAGTCTAAATCTTATAGAGTTGGCCTAGTTAAGAAATGTGTTTAATTCTGAAACAATTGTCTAATTAGGAGCAAATTATTTTTTTTTTAAAATTCGCATATCCTTTTACAGGACATAGCTGTCAACAGCAGCATCTTTCAGCTGTCTGTTGATTTCTTGGCAAGATTACGCTCTGAGCGGCCGGCTCAGTTATCCCGCAAGTCACCAGCGGGGGACGAACCGCTCCCAGTTCTCGCCCGCTACGAGACTCTGCGTGATAAACGGGATTACGGAGAAAGTGGTGTAACCCCTCGGCCAGAGAGACCAGCAGGAGCAAATTGGTCTCTCTTAATAAGTTGATCTAGAAAGGAGCAACTTGTTTAACTCTTAAATGCCTCCTATTTGGTTGAGGCTTCAGTGGGAAACTACTAAATGACCTATAATTGGAGACCTGGTTGAGAATACTAAATGACTTACTATGGTGACCTGGTGGAGATCACTAAATGACCTACAATTGGAGACTTGTAAGAGATTACTAAATGACCTACAATTGGAGACTTGTAAGAGATTACTAAATGACCTACAACTGGAGACTTTTAAGAGAGGACTAAATTACCTACAATTGAAGACCAGTAAGAGATTACTAAATGATCTACGATTTGAGACCAGTGAGAGATTACTAAATGATCTATGATTTAAGACCAGTGAGAGATCACTAAATGACCAGAATTGGAGACTTGTAAGAGATGACTAAATTACCTACAATTGAAGACCAGTGAGAGATTACTAAATGATCTACGATTTGAGACCAGTGAGAGATCACTAAATGATCTACGATTTGAGACCAGTGAGAGATTACTAAATGACCAACAATTGGAGACTTGTAAGAGATTGCTAAATTACCTACAACTGAAGACCAGTGAGAGATCACTAAATGACCTACAATTGGAGACTTGTAAGAGATTACTAAATGACCTACAATTGGAGACTTGTAAGAGATTACTAAATGACCTACAACTGAAGACCAGTGAGAGATTACTAAATGACCTACAATTAGAGACTTGTAAGAGATCACTAAAGGACCTACAATGGTAGACTTGTAAGAGATTACTAAATGACCTACAATTGGAGAATTGTAAATGACCAACACTTGATGAAAATCTGAACACTGATGCTCAATACCTTTCAACTTAGTCATGTGCTATGAAGATTAATTAGTGGTTTATACCCGAGATAAAGTCATAATGTAATTCAATGAAAGATTGAGTCATAAGGTAATTAATCACAAGATTCGTAATGTAATTAATCACAATATTGAGTCATAATGCAAGACTGAATCATAACGCAATTCAAGTATGAATAGCAAGATCATAATAATTTAAAAGCATTAAAAACACGGCAGGAAGAAAATATTCAAATAAAATATGTACATAGAATGACAAAAAAAAAAAAAGAAGGAAAACAATGAACATGATTTGCTGTTTTCATGGTGTTATTATGTTTGTATTACACTAAACTCCCATTGTGCTGTTTGTATAATGGCAGAAATAAATATTATATATTTATTTTTGATATAAATAAAAATTGCCAAAAGTTTGGCAGCACTCACTAAACCCGCCACATCCGACTTCGGGCGGAGGTGTGCAATTACCCTAGTGCAAGGAAATACAACCTAAAGACTAAATGTCATGCCAGGGCAGACCGGGTCCTAAGCCTTGGTCGGCAATTAGTCTAGGATGGAAGCTCCGAGAGGCAGATAGTCAGAGCATGCTTTGCTCATCCGGCAACTTCTGCAGCTTGTCTTATTCCAAATGTACTGGTGTTACCTTTTCTCTGGAGTAAACTAGGCAGGCAGAAAGAGAGATCATGCCGCATGGGGCAACACAAGGTCTCTAAATTCAGCCCAGGCTTTTTGCTATGGAAAGGTATAACTCCAAGGCAAGGTGTCAGTCAAATAAAAATTATTTTGAAATAATATTTATTCGTTTGATAATATAATTAATAATCTCTATTTTCACTGATGCTTTTACCCAAATATTTACATTATTACATTAAAAATGAACAAAGACAGGAAAAGAGGAAGAACTCATTTGTTTAAAAACAAAATAACAGATGTACTACCAGCGAATGCTCACAACAGTAGGAGAAGTTCATAACAAAGCTCTTCATAAATGCTTATATATATATTTCAATTCTCATTAATTTATTCGTAAATCAAAAGCTTTACAGTATTCAGATCTCTGTGCTGGTGTTGGTCAAGAGCTTTTTTTGTTTTTGTATATTCAAGGTGTGAAAGTCACTTTCTGACTTTTGTTACATGGTGTGCTGGCCAGGTTTTCCATTTTAACTTTCAGAGATAAAAATTTATTGACTTATTGAGGTTGAGAACGTATGAATTTAGATGTGAAAGACTTATCCAATGGCTTGGCTGCTTGCTAACTTTACAAAAATATCAGGCTGTCCATCTCTTTTAAAATATCATACATATATACTTTGTCTGTTTTTGATTTTTGTTTCTGTTATCCATTTATTTTGTTATCCATTACTAAACTTGTAGTCTTTATGGTCTTATGACTACTTCCTTTTCATTTTTTAAACCTATACTTTTTCTCCACCGTTAGAATGACTTTTCTCAGCCACGTAAAGTTTTCAGCAACTTGTTTTTTACCATTTCTGAACATTTATGCAGTCAAAAAATACTCTCTGAACAACAGCCTACCATCTTGAGAAAATAATAAACAATAGTTCATGATATTTTACCTCCTAAGGCTGGAAATTCTATTGCAAAATATAAACATCCAATCAGATAATCTGATTCATTTTATGCTAATATAATTTGTTATAAACATGGGAAGAAATATTAACGTGATGCAAGCTTCCAATGACTGGCTATGAGCAAATCAATGAAAACCTCAATCTGATGACAAAAACTTACTATTTTAATCTTCTTCAAACTGGAATGTGAACAGATCACGTATCATTGTCTCAGGGCATATCAGACTCTAAAGTAAGTGTCATAAGGCAGCAATTTTCTCAGGGCATATCACACTCTAAATTTGATAGTTTTAAAAATTTTTTTTATGTTGCATATCCCTTATAAGACGTTGCAGTCAACACCAGCATTTTTCAGCTGCTGTTGATGTACTAGGCAAGATTACGCTCAGTAGTTTGCCATTGCTTTTTGAGCGACTGCCTCACAAACCCCCGTAAGTTACCAGCGCAGCGCAAACCGCTGCCGATTCTCATGCAGCTGTGTTACTCATGACAATATACAGGATTACGGAGAAGGACGTTAACTCTTTGCCAGGGAGACCGGCTTGATGTCATTAGGCAGCAATTTTCAACATGGTGCCCGCTACCCAGGAAAGTCATCATCATCATCATCATGTGCCATAAGAGTTTCGCCATCTCACATGATCACCAGAATCGTGGATCAGCTTCCTGCTCTTGTCTCAATGATGCCACGTGGCCAAGCCATAGAGATTATTACTTCCCTGCCTTCCCCTTGTTATTTTTCCCTCAGTCATGCTAGTTGTCACCAAGTTTAATTTATTTCTTCTTATAATGTGTAGGAAAGCATGACTGATCATGTATAACGATGGATATGTGTGGATATTTTATTCATTTCATTGTAAACTGAAAACTACTTTATTTGTGCAATTTTATTTTTACAGTCAGCATTAAAGGACACTTTGTGTATACTTTTTCTTGTAAGTTACAATTTTTAAATGCAAATTTAAACAAAATTACATTACAAAATTACATTTGTAAACAGCCTTTCCAAAGCTCTCTTGCTGAAAACACCAAAGTTACATTGTGGAAACACCCAACTATTTAAAGACAGAAGCCACAAACAAGATGATAGTGAAACCACGATCAGATATACAACCATCTGTACAAGAATAATTGTCTCTGTACACAATAATTGTCTCTGTACACAATAATTGTCTCTGTACAAGAGAAGCCACAAACAAGATGATAGTGAACCTACGATCAGATATACAACCATCTGTACAAGAATAATTGTCTCTGTACACAAAATCAAACTGCATTTATCAATTCCAGTGTGAGGGCCAAGCAACTTACATAGGTAGAACGGAAAGACAATTAGCAAATCCAATAGCTGAACATATCCCAGTATGGGTGGAAAAAAGAGTTAATTAGTCTTCAGGAATCCTTGTACAGTTGAAAGGCTATAAAAGCTGACCTTGTTGATTTCTCAACATCTCATAAAACACGACCATAGCATGAACAAAGAAAAAGCGTTTTGTATACTGTATTAGATAAAAGATAAACCATTGTTCATATATAGCCAGGTGTTAGCAATTAGGTGGTTCTAGCCGGTTTTGTGTAAACAGAAACAATTTGTGTTAAATTTGAAATTACCGTGGGGATAAAAGATGCTTCACATTCAACCAATATCTGTGACTATGTATTTTAATTGTTTCAGCTAAAGTATTAATCATTTATTCACTTCTTATGATATATAACTGCAGTATACACCTGACGAGATGTAGCGAAATATGCCAGGCAATAAATTGTGCAACATAGTGTTATAGCTTCTATTTTTAAATTCACTAAGAGAATACATTGTTTTCAACATCTAATTGTTGTTTCCAAGTATCCCACAATGCAGCTGCTGGAAGAATGTCATTGGTCAGGGAAGCCATGTGTTCAAAAAGGTTGAAAACATTTACAATAAATGTTTTATGACAGCAGGCGCAATTGTTACAATTCACATAACAGTATATTTTTATTTTACAAATATAAGGCACAAGGAGTGAATGCCACTCTTCAGTGGAATGAAACAATAAAGAGATTAAATGGAACGTATTAACAAGTAAACATAACAAATTATTTACAAATTCAAGATCTCGGTCGGCCAAATGCATTAGTGTGAGTAAGGAATGTGCTTGTATGCAAAAGCAATATAATAAAATTTAAAAAAAAGGAAAATTGCAGCCATTATTTCAGACTGAGTCTGCTTTACGTAAGGTTGACGTCTGTGTAATAAAAAGTTAAACATCTAGTTTTCTATAAAAGAAATAAACAATTCTAATAAACTAATTAAAATATTTGTATGTGACGTCAGAATGGTGGAATGAATAAGAGTGCTCATTTATTAAGCATCCGATGTGCTGATGCAAAGGTAGCAGGTTAAACCCCTACACTGGTCAGCTAATTTAAACTATAACTTCCCATCCTTGACTTGGGGATGTAAATTACAAATATTTCAGAACTTGGAATGGAGTCGCCTGATAGCAAGGGGCGCTGGTAACAGGGAAAGCTAATCCACATGCAAAAAACAGTCCAGTGCACTAGAAGTAGTAGCACATATATGGACTACGCTTGAGTTAAAGAGAGCGAGCATAATGTCTCTCTGTCTGCTTCTGCTTCTTCTCCCACTTATATTTCTAATTGTCGCAATGTTATTCAATGCCTATTCTCTCATTATTGAGTTGAGGTAAGAATTGACATCACTGCACTCAGGACATTCCCATATGCGCTCCATCCCATTGTTCAACAGCCAGCGAAAAGTTACACTACTAATAATTCCCATCGCTTCTCTCATTATTTGATGAAAGAACCATGTCTGTCTCTCTTTTTTTAACAGTTGTATCTCATTCAGATAGTTGTATCTCTTTCTTATAGTTTTTTCTTCTTCTGCGCTTGCCCGGAATGTTGTTTTAGATGTATTTCTTATAGTTTTAAATAACAGTTCCACACTATTGTTATGAAATACAAAGGTTTCCTATTTGTATTAAGGAAAACGGTTGGTTGCAATAAGAGAAGCAGAGGACTGTGTCTAGAAAGAGACACAGAAGCATTAAAAAAAATAGTTCTAAAATCCAAAACAATGGCTGATATAAGCCAGCCACAATGAAAGGCACAAACCAGGTAAAATGACCAGAGAAGGCATTGAGTGAATGGTGAAAAGATAAAAAAAATAAGATTCAATATTTGTATCTATACACAAATTACATTCGTGGATGAATGAAAATAAATGCATTTCAGCAAATAAATATGAGCACAAACTGGCAACATGTACACATAAGCACAAAATCACTGTTTTATGTAGATATATTCTAAGTTTATAAATTTTGTGAAAAGGCTTACAAGGCACATGTTTTGAAACAGCAGAAAATATTTAGTGAAAACAAAAACACATTATGTTCTGTTATTGTGCTTCTTAATGCAGAGACAAATATTGATTTGGCATGTGTTAACCAAAGCAAATTAAAATTTGTGAGAATCATAAAATAGAAATAATTCAGAAGTCAACCTTTGTGCAAATTACATTTATATAAAATGTGGAATAGAACAATGAGCCCAAGGGGTCAAAGAAAACAACAACTATTGCAGTCATTTATTCTACAGGAAGCACAACGGTTTCATAAAGATAAAAATAACAACAACTGATAGTGTGTGAATCAAATCAAATATGTTGAGTTTCTGTTATGTTTTATAATTTGGTTGTCACTAATCAAATTGGCAAGGGAGCTAGCTATTATTTACAATTTTGCAGGTACACAGTTCTCAGCAGTTATTAATAAACAAGAGCATGCTGTATAGGATACTGTCCTGGCTACATTTGTGTGATATATTCTTGTGCCAGTTCCTTGTCTTGTTTATCACACAAGATTTACAGCCAGGTAAATGGTGAAATATGCATTTTCAAGCCAAAAGTATCCACAATTTTCTCCTTGCTATTTTGTCTGTTTAAACAAATTTATCCTACTGATAAGTGAGATTCAAATTGCAAGTTTTCTTTATCCTGATTGTGAGATAATGACAGTTGAGAAAACTTTTTACGACAGTAAACCTATTTGACTATGCTACATAATCTCATTACAAACAAAAATAGCTGAAACTGTGGCTTGGTCAGTTTTATTATATCACATGTGACAAAGGAAGACTAATAATAAACTTCAAGCAATGAAGTGTGCAGCCAAGTAACACTTTTTAACCCAGGCATGCAAAAAACTTGTCTGTACTGATGTGTGCTCCATTGACCCAAAGGTCCTGCTATTTTGGCTTGAGTGTGATTTCTACATAAAATGTATGTTTGCATCTTATTATAATCATCAAGTGCCTTGTCGGCTGACAAGGACAATCTTGCTTCACCACAAATGTAATCTGCGATGGCATGGAGCCATTTCTGTGTTGACTCGCTTTCAGGTCATGACACAAGACTGTCATGAATTTCCCCTCCAGTTGTCAAATATTCCAGTATTTGTCTTCTCATAATGTGGCCAAATAATGGTGACAGCCTCTTTCTGATATTAGTGATATGTGAGCTGCATCTCGCACTATTAATAAAAGGCTTAAAATATCAACCACTCACAGTTTAAGTGTTGTGATATTTATAAACAAAGATGTCTATGCCAAACAGTAAAAATTACATGACTTCATCTAAATTTTCTCTTTGAATTTTTCAATGAATAAATCAATAAAAAATTCTACCAGTACCAGCCACAGAAAATGTAGTGTCGGCAGTTCAAAAAGCAATGGTAAACTAATGGACACTGCCTAGTAAAATCACAAACAGCTGATAAATACTGGGGTTGATTGCAACATCCTGAAAAGGAAATGCAGCTAACTAACTGTCTCTGTAGAATGTTCATATATTGTTCCACCACATGGGTTGTCTTTTCAAAACAATATGTATGTCGTATACAGTTACATAGGGAATATTTAAAAACTACAACCAGGACAAAATAAAATAAAACAATTAGTTACAATTATCCATCACAAAGATATTGGTTTCTTCCTGTTCTTTCAGAGTCAAGAGAAGTGTCAGAGAACAACCACCAGTGGTGAGACATGACTAGGAAGCTTCACGGGCAGCCCAAGGTTTTCTTGAATGAACACGCATGAAACAAATTAACAATCTATTTGAAAATGGTCACAGAAACAGTTTTAGAATAAAAAACAGCTAATATGCTAAACATAGTCAATGGTTGAATGCTAAAAATTGCAGTAGAGGACATATGGTTCTAGTCAAATGCATAAATTAAATACTTTTATCTATCATCCCCTCTCCTTTCTTATAATTCCTTACAGCCGATATCCCACATGTGAGACAACAAATAATTATTATAAACAATTCTATACTTTACCGTACAATTATAAATGGAATGTTTTTGGGGAAAACTGGAATGTGTGTGTTTAATATATGCTGTAAATTACAAAAAGACATTTGAGTAGAGCTTCAGCAGCAAATGTACAACAATAAAGAAGATCATTGACTTAGGTCACAACTGCAGGCACTGGGTAAAACCAGCGCCTGGTATTAAATAAAATATACATCCAGATTTCTCTGGAATGATATTACATTTATCAAGCATTCCAGAATTGATATCATACAAGCAAAAGTTAACAAGAGTTGTCTCCTTTTGTATATTCTAAAAATAAATACATCTAAACCAATTAGGACTGGCCTCTAAATTTATCTCACATCAAAACGAGTAAAGTAATTAGTTAAATGTCATCAACTGATAAAAATGTTACCAATTCCATGCACTAAATAATATTACTAATTGTATACACAAAATGTGAATACAAAGTAATATTAATAACTGAATATGCAACATAATTATATTCTCTCTCTCTCTCTCTAAAACACACACACACATTTTTCTTATTGCATACACACAAGTTATTTTATTAACTATATATATATATATATACAAAATAATTATACCAATTGTAGATAACGTAAATTTTCTAACTGATCACACAAGCGTAATCTTGCTACTCTTATATACAAATAAATAAATCAGCTTCTCGTCTGATTTATCACATCTGACTTATGTTATTAAAATTCTATAAATTTTCACAGTTAACAATGTGAATAAATCAGTGTCAAGCCATAAATAGCTCAATAAATCTGTTTCCAAGATGTCGTCTGCTTTTCTCCACAATTGCTCGTTCTGCTTCCAGTCTCGATGAAAATGAAATCAATGCATCTCCGTTAGGCTTTCCTTCTAAGTTGGTTTGTATGGTTACACATTCTGGCCCTACCTGAAACACAAAGTTGATAGAGTTTATTTTCTAGTAATTCATGTTTCAAAAGCAATAGATAATATAAATTGAATTTCTTTATTGGACTATCCTTTGCAACTAGACCTTATGGATATAACAACAGCAAATTGAAGAGCAATAATCATGGACAGCCAGATAGATAAGAATGCACTTACAGCATAATATCTTGGGACAGACAGATAGAAACAGACTGCATTTACAACAACAAATCTTGGGACAGAAATATAGAAACAGACTGCACTTAAAGCAGAACATGCTGGGACAGACACTTAAAGCAGAAAATCTTGGGGCAGACACATGGAAACAAGACTGCACTTACAGCAGGCAGACAATAAGGGTTGTCAGAATCAGAAAGAAGAGAAATAATGTTTGTTGTTCTTAATTACATATCATCCATTTGTACAATTCCAAAAATTTAGTAATATGTTTACAAATTGAAGACACCTACAACAAGGGGAACATAAAGAAACAGATGGATTAAGGACATTAAATAAACACTGCAGAAATATAAAGCCATTAACAAAGACTTCATGTGGTTCATGAATGACAACAAGACATATCATTAGCTGAAACAGAGTTTGCAGACAAGTAAAACTGGACTATAAAACTTAGTATCTTTTCAAGTTTGTTTCTTCATATTTATGGAGAAATGTATCTTTCCAACATTTTTCTTCTCTTTGGACATTACCTTTCGGTTCTGATTTCTCTAGCGCCGTTTATTAGTTCATGTGCTGATTTATTTCCATACCATGGTGCCAGATTACTTTGTGTATTAATGCTAAAATATGTAACAAGATAATCCATATTTTTCTCTTCTCTTGACATTTTCATAGAAAACTGGTAGCTTCCTTCTAATGTCTATCATAAGTTTATGTTTCCTGACCTATTTTTAGAACATTAAAATTCATTTCCATAATAATTTAATTGTGTGTAAAACTGTAGTTATAATCTTACAAGAAATTTAATAATTATTTATTCATCATAATCAAGTGTTTCAGTGCTTGGATTTGTTATGAAGCTTCCTGATAATTCTATCCCATAATTATCTGTCTTGTGTCACTCCTTTTAATTCAATATATGTCTGTATTAATAAATGTTGTCTCAGTCTAGTCCTTTCTCTTTTATCCATTGTTTTGTCCACTAGTATTATCTTCTGATTTGTAATCCCACTTACTGTGTTTGAAACACAGCTGCAGGCGATTTTTCAGCAGTCCGCCTTGTATTGGTTTTCATATAATGGTATGAGTGCTGATCGCCCAGAGAGCAATGACAATGAAGGTAAATTTGCCAAGAAATCACAAACAGCAGAAAAATGCTGGGGTTGACTGCAGCGTCCTATAATGGATATGTAACTAACTTGTAACTATCTTCTGTGTTTCTTTCTATCTCACAATATGCTCAATATTAAAAGTTAGTTGCATATCCTTTATAGATGCAGCAGTCAACCCCAGCATTTTTTGGCTGTTGGTGATTCCTGGGCAAGTTTTACGTTCAGTAGTTTGCCATTGCTTTCTGAATGACTGGCTCCCATACCATTTCATCAAAAACCATCGCAGCTGTGTTTCGAACGTGGTATACGGGATTACGAACTACTTCCATAACATCTTCGCCCGGAGCTGGCTGTGCTCAATCTATGACACCTTATAATACATTAATAATTGTTGCAAACTTGGTGGTCACGGGATGGTATCCAAATCTAGGCATATTTTTAAAACTGATGAGGTTGGTCCAATCTAAAACAGAAACCTGAAAATGTCTTGGGAAAGTAAAAGTAGCCAGCGCAATATTGACTACATCGTCCCCGGAGAAGCGGTTGGTCTACGCAGTGAAAGTCTGGCACCATATACCCAGCTCTTGAAGGCATGTAAGAATGTCCTTGACTGACTGACTGACTGACTGATTTACTGACTGACTAACTTGTTTAAAGGTTAAAAGGGGGATTTCTCATGGCTGGGGATTCATAGCAAAAGCAAATGGCCAATGTTTAGAAAAGGAGAGCTTGGCATACAATACCATAACCTCAAGTCTGAGAATGGAGGTGGAGGCGGTTACTGCAGCTTTCCGCTTGTTGGAGAACAAACTGTAAACGCATGTTGTGATTGTGACTGATTCACAAAGCATGCTGACAAAGGTGAAGACTGGCATGCTGTGTGCAGAATGGCATGCATCGATTAGCGGTCACGGGTGAGATTTCGCTGTATCTTTTCTCCAGGACACTCTGGTGTGGTTGGAAATGAACAGGCAGACAGATTGGCTGGTGCCGCATCATTAAGGGATGATTTGATACATGATAAGGCAGATGTGGTGAAGACCCTCTAGGAGCGCGTGAATAATGCAGAAGAACAGATAGACTATCATGGTCTAGAGAGAATACAACAGCAGGGGGTGATCAGAGGATCTGGTTCACAGTCATCACTCAGAGGTAAAGCAAGACGGACATATAATCATATTGCATCGGACACCATTAGTATTGGAACTCTTTGCTGGCTGTTGAAGATGAGGGCTGAGAGCTTATGGGAATTCCCCAAGTGCAATGATGTCGGTTCTTAATTCAACTCAGCTTAACTGAACTCAACTTAACTCAGGTTAAAAAGGGGATTTAGGATTAGAAAACTGACTTCATAGCACTGACAGTGCGAGACAGACAGCTTAGTCACTTCACCATGGAGACCGGCAGATAATGGTTTACAAATGATCAACATTGATAGAACTACAAAAATTGGATTTTTAAGAGCATGCATTTTCCCATTGCAACATATGCCTGTGAGACCTGGACACTTACTAAACAAGCTGAACAGCGCATAAATGCCTTTGAATGTAAATGTTATAGACGGGTTCTAAGAATATCTTGGATAAAGAAAAGAACAAATGCATCCATACTTCAAGAGCTGAATACTGAAGAAGGTTGGCAATTAAAAATGATAAAATAAAGAATATTGAAATATTTTGGTCACTTTAAATGTCACGAAAGTTTGGAGAGAACAATAATGGAGGGGTATATGTCTGGAAAGAGAGAAAGAGGAAGGCCAAAGAGAAGATGGGTGCAGGATATGGTGGATGATCTCCAGATGGGTGTATTGGATGCGGGACATCTTGCTTATGATTGAGAAGTTTTCCGGAAGGTTGTTATGGGAGCGAGGTTCTACAAAGGACATGCTACTGAATGAATGAATGAATTATCAATAATCCACAGTTATATCTTGCAATTTGTTCTGTATAACAATTAACACATATAACTTCTAAATTAGAACTTTATAGTACATGAAAACATGCAAACGCATTCAGCTCCACACACCAGAATTTATGGTAGCAATGCATGCACATTCACACACACACTCTAGCACGCATGCACATACACACACACAAATACATCTACAAGCAGTTTCAGGCATCTGTTAGTATTTATGACACCCACAAAAAAACTTCATATAATTTTCACTGTCCCCAATGAAAACTGCTTTTGAATCAATCAAAAACCCCGGGAAGGTTAACCCGGTCAACAAATGCCTTCAGAAGTCGGATGTGTCGGCCTAACGGCGCAAGAACGCAGCTCTGCTGTAAACAGGCACAACGCAGTTACATCCGGAAAAAAAATCCGGATGAACGCAGAAGAAGAAGAAGAATCAATCAAAAATAGTAACAATAATTGCCTATTAATCAAATTTACATGTAAACAGTTAAAGTTCTGGGAATTTATAATTTTGGTTTCTAGCAAAATTTTTTTTCACGTTTAATCTCCTATAATTGGCTCTGTGGTGAAGAGGTTACGGACGCAATTCGTAATCGCGCATACCACGTTCAAAACACAGCTGCGGGGGATTTGGAAGCAAACCGCCTGTTTTTGATACAAAGGTATGAGTCAGAAAGCAATGGCGAACTACTGAACGTAAATTTGGCAAGAAATCATAAACAGCCAAAAAATGCTGGGGTTGAATGCAACTCTCAATGAGTCATGTGATCAGTACTGTACCTACTCCATCTATTTTCCAGGATATTTCTAGTACCTATTTTAGGGTGAATGAACCTGGGGAGCCTGAGTCATTTAAAATAAAAGTCCACTTCAACGGGGAGTTGAATACATGACTACCGGACCAGCAGGCAATTGTGCTAGCCACTTTACCATGTGACTTCCTAATGTGTAGGTGATTTTCATAATTGTTGGGTTCAATCATGCAGATTTTGATAATTGTTGGGTTCAATTGTGCAGATTTTCATAATTGTTGGGTTCAATCGTGCAGATTTTTGCAATTGGTGGGTTCAGTTGTGCGGATTTTGATAATTCAGTTATCAGTTATCCGTTGGGGTATCTTCATTGCACTCCGGACATGTTCATAGGTGCTCAGATCCTCCCCCCAGCATATGCATCAGCATCTGGTGGCTAATAGTGCCAGTTCTGTGTTGGCTGACGAGGCGCCTTGTTTTCCCGATGTACCTCTCGCGTCTGGCCGTGACGATTCTTACTCCCAAGTCTTTCATCCTGGACAGCAATGTGGATTCGCTGACGTAATTGTTGGGTTCAATCATAGCGATTTTCAGAATTGTTGGATTCAATCGTGCAGATTTTTATAATCCAGAGGTGTAAAATGTGATATTGGGTAGTACTTAATTATTAAATAATGAACTATTAGAGAACTATTACCATTTCAATCCCCAAAAATGGCATTTTAAAATCTGGTCTCATGGTGCTTTCAGAGTTACAAAGTTTGGTTTTCATTAACTCTTTCAATCCAAAGCAACATGTTATGGGTGCTGGGCTTGTTTTTTTAATTTGGTCACAAAATGTCTTTTCTAGCGACCATCTCCACCATTTAGTGGGCCTTTTTAAAAGTAGTGCAGTCTTCTTCTTCTTTTGTTTGCTTGAAATTTGTCTATAAGTGCAATGCTGCCTCTTGTATGAACTTCACTGTTTCTTTTAGTTCACTCAGTCCTGTTCTGAGGTGCAGAATAATGATTTGTTCTGGTCTGTCCATAAGGTGGTATTCGTCTTGAGCAGGTTTTGGTGGCTTTCTGAAGGATTTGGTCATTCTTTTCTTTTGGTGGTATGTAACGGGTACATCAGGTTGTTCTTCTATTGCTCCTTCCTTAGCCAATCGATCAGCTCTGTCGTTTCCTGGTACTCCATAGTGAGATGGTATCCACTGTATGGTGACCTTACGCTGGCTGCCAAGAGTAGTGCACTCATTGTTTATCATTGTGACTTATTTCTCCTGCGTTTGGGCATCAGTTTCACATACTTCAGAAACTGAAAAAGAGAACTTCCATTGTACATGGATATCTTCATTAGTGTTCAATATCCTCCCACAGATCACACAAGAAGAATTTCAGCACAGTGCACAAACTCTCTTGCACTGGTGAGGATCCAAACTGATATCATCATCATGTGCCATGCCAATAAACATGGGTGGCCATGGTTCGCCATCTCACACGATCACCAGACTCGATCAGATCTATGTGTGTCTCCATTATGCTGTGTGGCCTAGCCATCTAGATATTGACCTCTCTCATCATCATGTTTGTCAACAGCCTTCTGTCTTGTGCACTGCCAATCTTCTTATAGCACATGCTATGTGATGTTGGTGATCATGTCTGTCCACATCCTTCTGTCTCGTGTACTGCCAATCTTCTTATAGTCCCTGGGCGTCTCTGTGGTGAAGTGGTCAAGCTGTTTGACTCAGGCTCCGAAGGTTGTGGGTTTGATTCCAGGCCGCGCCCTTCGGTTCACGAGTGAAATTTTTCGGAAATTCCTGTGGGTCGTCACTAGAGCTACGAAGTTCGTGCTTTGTGCGATGCTTTCCGCGCTTCGGAAAGAGACCTAGCCATACGGGATAAAACCCGGTGCAATGAAGTTGACTCTGTTGACTTTTAAGCGACTTTTTTTTCCCTTATAGTCCCTGTTGTGTGGTGTTGGTGATCATGTCTGTCCACAGCCTTCTGTCTAGTGTACTGCCAATCTTCTTATAGCACATGCTATGTGGTGTTGGTGATCATGTCTGTCCCATGTACTGCCAATCTTCTTATAGTCCATGCCGTGTGACATTGGTGTTTATGTCTGTCCAGTCTTCTGTCTGTACTGCTAATCATTTCTGATGTTGCTGTTTCTCCATTCTATAATGTCAGGAAGTCTAGCGTCTTCTTTCTTGGTCTCTCTCTGACTCTCGTTCTCTCCAACTTGCCTGCTGTCAAGCAATTTGCTGGCTCTACCCATCTCATGACATGCCCAAAGAATGTGGGATGTCATCTTCTGATACAAATGACAGTGATTTACAAATGACAGAGCCAATCTCAATTAACAAAAATCCCAGTATTGTGTAAATTATTAAAAACTGGGACTAAAGACAGGACGAGTTTTATGGAACTATTCTTAACCAATTAAATGCCATGGGATGATTCACTTTCTTAAGCGACTTCTTGTATCTGCCATGGGCTAATATATCACTGAAATATTGTCATTACGAAATGTTATCTAAATTAAAATATAAATAAAGTGATTTTTCCTAAGCAACTTCCTTTAATTTGATATATAAGGCATCACGTCTGCTACATATTAACAACTTTTAGGTCGTAACTTTTACATCCCTATTTCCTATTTTCCGCCATCCATTTTTGTTTGGTCCAAACCCACTTTTTGTTTGGTACTGAATCTGTTAATTGTAATTTAATTATTTGAATTTAAACAACAGATGCCTGAACTTCTAAAACACACAGACGTATATGCCCCTGCCCCCTTACATTCTGCATGCAACAGGCATAATAATCATCATCCAATTGCAGTTACATAAAAAGTAAAACTAAAAGAAATAAAGTAAACAAAACAAGTCACAGAATTAAGCAGAGTATGAAAATGAAAGCACAATGAGAAAGAAATGAATTAACATTTTGTCATGAACATAATGAGAGAGCCCAAACCATAAAAATAAGACATACATATATACTTACTTTACTTCTACATTATAAAAAAAAAATTTCCACTATGTTTCTGAACTGAAAAAGGTATCTTTTTTAAGTTTACCAACTTCTGGAAACACATTTAAATTCTTATGGTTCTTTTGAGTAAATAGTGATATATTGACCTGTCATGTTTCTGAATCTAAAATTACATTTAATACACCCATATATTGACCTATCACATTTCTGAATGTTAAATTACATTTATTACACCCATATATCTGGGAAGGTTAACCCGGTCAACAAATGCCCACAGAAGTCGGATGTGTCGGCCTAACGGCGCAAGAACGCAGCTCTGCTGTAAACAGGCACAACGCAATCACATCCGGAAAAAAAACTCCGGATGAACGAAGAAGAAGAAGACACCCATATATTGGTCTATCATGTTTCTGAATGTTAAATTACATTTAATACACCCATATATTGACCTATCACATTTCTGAATGTTAAATTACATTTATTACACCCATATATTGGCCTATCATGTTTCTGAATGTTAAATTACATTTAATACACCCATATATTGACCTATCATGTTTCTGAATGTTAAATTATATTTATTATACCCATATATTGACCTATCATGTTTCTGAATGTTAAATTACATTTATTTTATGCATATATTGACCTATCATGACAGTCGTGTTTCTGAATGTTAAATTACATTTATCATGTTGATATTTTGAACTATCATGTTTCTGAATGTTAAATTACATTTATCATGCCGATATATTGACCTATCATGTTTCTGAGTGTTAAATTACTTTGAACATACCTATGTATGATATTATTGTACCTCTGAATGTTAAACTACTATGACTAAACCCATTTACAATATTATCCTATCTCGGAATGTTAAAATATTTATAATCATATCCACATACAATTGTAACCTGATTTTTGTTTTATTTTTGTTCGCGTATCCTTTACAGGACATCACTGTCAACATCAGTATCTTTCAGCTGATTGTTGATTTCTTGGCAAGATTACGCTCAGTAGTTTGCCATTGCTTTCTGAGTGACCGGCTCACATACCCCGTAAGTTACCGATGCGGAGAGAACCGCTAACTATTCTCGTGCACGTCATGTTACTCACGAGAGTATATGGGATTACGGAGAAAGTCGTGTAACCCCTCGACCAGGGAGACAATTGTAACTAGAATATACAATAACTATATATTTATACTGCTGGCACCGAGATTTTGTTAATGCTAATTTTTAACGTTACTGAAACATGTAACAAATCTGTCAACAATTTTATGAAACTAAAAAGGTTTTCTGGAGCGAACTTAAATTATAAGATCCTTCACCAGAGTCCTGACCAACAGTTGACAGCCATGGAACTGAAGCAACAATCAGCAGGCAACAAGTCTTAGCAGATTTGATTTAAACATTTAAAAACCTACCTCAGGAAAACCCTGAAAATAATTTACTATATCCTGTACAGTTACATGAATGGGCAGACCTCTCATTATGATCATACATGGGCCAGTGTAAGGTCCGGTGGCTGTGGTTTGTGTGGGTGTGTAGTAAGAGAAAGCAGGTGTTTGTGGCATAGGTGACGGCATAGGTGGAGTCGGGTACCAGTAGAGTATGGACGGGTAGTATGCTGGCCGTTGCGGCAGTTGTGTAATCGCTGGCGGGAAGGCTGCAGTCACTGGCTGCGTCAAGGACATATAAGGAAATGTGCCGGCTGTTGCTAATGATGTGGTCGTCATGAAGGTCTGTGGAGGGACTGTGGAATCAAGAATATATTCTGTTTTGAAGCAAAATTAGTACTGCCTTGTAACAACCTCATAGTTTTCATAAAGTCATCAAACACTTAAATTTCCTAGTATAACACAAAATTATTTTCTAGTAACTTGTTATATTTCATTGCTATTACTTTAAAGTAACAACCATTAATGGCTTTTGTAGGGAAAATGACATATTATAATATAAGAGTTTTGAAATTATGTGAAACAAGATAAAAGGGAGTAGGCAAACAGTTTAATAACACAGGCACAACAGTGCTGTTCTCAGGACATACAGATAAAAATGACACTGACAGTGGAGGAACGGCCCTAATGTTATCTAAAGAGGTAGTGGAGGAGTGGCCCTGATGCTATCTAAAGAGGTAGTGGAGGAGTGGCCCTGATGCTATCTAAAGAGGTAGTGGAGTGGCCCTAATGTTATCTAAAGAGATAGTGGAGGAGTGCCCTAATGTTATCTAAAGAGGTAGTGGAGGAGTAACCTTAATGCTATCTAAAGAGGTAGTGGAGGAGTGGCCCTAATGATATCTAAAGAGGAAGAGAAAATGCAGCTTTTAGGGAGAGAACTAAATAAATGCCACTGAATCAAGGGATGTAGAAAAGACACTGGTACTGGACTGAATCAAGGGGCGAGGAAAAGACACTTATACTGGATAGAGCACACTTTAAGAAAACCTGATAATAGTTTAACTGGAAAGCACTTTCTCTGGAAACCATAGGGCAAACGTAATAGAAGGAGACCTACAAACACATGGAGAAGAGAACTGAGACAGAGGTCAATAATATGGGAGGATATGGAGGAATTTGCTGTGGATCGCAGAAGATAGGAGGTTTTGGAGTGAGTTTATTAAAGGTTTATGCTCCATTGTAGAACAAAATGGAGGAGGAGGAAGAGGAAGAAAAAGAAGAGGGAGGAAATAGAGGTGGGGAGGGAGGATAATAATAATAATAATAATATTTATGTGTGATTCCAAATTATTATGACTGCATGAAAATATGACAGGGTGGTGTATATTTCAGCTATGGGGATTAATTACATTGCTGCACTATTTGATGATTTATTTCAATTTCTGTAGTATGCATCTAATGAGATAAAGCAAAATATTTCAAGCAATAAATTATGCAAAATGTTGTTTGTGTTTTAATTATTCAAATTTACAATGAGAAAACATTATTCCAAATGTTATGAATTGTTGAAAAATCTGACAGATAAGTGGCTGTATGTATACATATAAAGAATATGATTGTATACCAAGGAGGCAGATATGACAAATTGATAAAAATTATAATAACCACTATCTTTGCAAATTATAATAACCACTTTACTTGCAAAACTTCTCGAGACAAACAGATCAAATAAATTACAGAATTTTATAATATTTATATACAGCATATGATTTTATGCCAAAAAAGCAGATAGGACCAATTGATATAAATTATAATAACCACTTTCTTTGCAAAACTTCTCAAGACAAGCAGAAGATAAAATAAAGACTAAACTAAAAGAGACAAGTTTTTGAGGTACCTGGCGACAAAATCTGCCTCTGAAGTGTTATCGGGGAAGGTGGTGGAAGAGCAGGTGCTGAAAGAGCTGAAGGTATAGGGATCGAAAGCGAAGGCATGCCATTGGTTAGAACAAAGCTCATGTCTTCTCCGCTGCACTGAATCACATCAATGATTCGCTTCTTGTTGGCAAAGGCCATTGGTCTTCGGTGTCGGTTAAATGCTGTCAAAGTTGCAGCGTCCTCTGAGTCCAGCTGAATGAAAGCTTCTCCCGATGCTTCACCCTGAGTTAAAAAATTAAATTATTCATAAAGAACACATCAAAATGTTTATTAATACTTAACTTTGATAATCAACACATAATCAGTAATTTAGTTTTATTTATAGTCAGTATAATGATCAGTAATTTTGTGTTGAAATCAATAAATTTCTCAATATCTTTATTTTATCAACATTTAATCAGTAATTTAGGTGAGGTGTTAGCAATTAGGTGGTTTCAGCCGGTTTTCTGCAAAAAGAAAGTTTGTGTTACATTTAAAATTACCTTAGGAATAACAGATGTTCCACATTCGAACAATAGCTATGACTATGCGTTTAGTTTGTTTCAGCTTAAGTATTATTCATTTATGAGAGTATGGAGCCGGTCGCTCAGAAAGTCGTGGCATGCTGATGAGCGTAATCTAGCCTAGGAATCAACATACAGCTGAAAGATGCTGGTGTTGACCGCAATATCCTGAAACAGGATGGAAACGTGAAAAACAAAAAGTGATATATAACTCTGCAGAATGCACCTGACAAGATGCAGTGAAATATGCCAGGCAATAAACTGTGTAACATACTGTTTATGGCTTCTGTGTTTAAATTTAGGTTTATGATCAGCAATTCAGTGTTAAAATTAATAAATTTATCAGTAATTTAGTTGACAATCAATAAGGTATCAGTAATTTAATTTTCATAATCGATATATTATCAGTAATTGAGTGTGAGAATTAGCATTTTATCACTAATTTAGTTTTATTTATAATCGTTATAATTACCAGTAATTAAATGCTAAAATCAATATACTTAACAGTAATTTAAGATGATTATCAATATTTTATCAGTAATTTATTTCTATTTATAATAAATTTAATTACCAGTAATTTAATGTTAAAATCAATAGAATTAACAGTAATTTAACCTGATAATTAATAATTTTTAGTAATTTAGTTTTATTCATAATCATAATGGAGAGCCACAGTAAATGAGTGGTTAGACACGTCTTCGCCTTTCGTTCGCTTGAAATCTATCTATAACTGCAATGTTGTCTCTTGTATGAGTTTAACTATCTATAACTGCAATGTTGTCTCTTGTATGAGTTTAACTATCTATAACTGCAATGTTGTCTCTTGTATGAGTTTAACTATCTATAACTGCAATGTTGTCTCTTGTATGAGTTTAACTATCTATAACTGCAATGTTGTCTCTTGTATGAGTTTAACTATCTATAACTGCAATGTTGTCTCTTGTATGAGTTTAACTATCTATAACTGCAATGTTGTCTCTTGTATGAGTTTAACTATCTATAACTGCAATGTTGTCTCTTGTATGAGTTTAACTATCTATAACTGCAATGTTGTCTCTTGTATGAGTTTAACTATCTATAACTGCAATGTTGTCTCTTGTATGAGTTTAACTATCTATAACTGCAATGTTGTCTCTTGTATGAGTTTAACTATCTATAACTGCAATGTTGTCTCTTGTATGAGTTTAACTATCTATAACTGCAATGTTGTCTCTTGTATGAGTTTAACTATCTATAACTGCAATGTTGTCTCTTATATGAGTTTAGCTCTATTTGTTTAGGTTAGACACTGACTTGCCTGCCATCCTGGTGGGCAGTGGATTCATTTGTTTAAAACTGATCCAGGCTCCCAGGCTGACCAGCTTAAAATGAGTACCAGGAATTGTCTTGGGAAGTAAAGTGGGCCGGTCAGATACTGACCACATTAGCCACGAGTGCCAACTGGTCTGTAGAAATATTGGTCATAGAACATATGCACGATGCTTATTAAGGCACGCAACAAGGAGATTTCACTTTACGTTACTGTAATCTTAATAAGTTAAAGTAATGTGTTGTCGGGTCTAAGTCAGATATGAGTGAGCTACGGTATGAGTCATGACAGTAGGCGTTACTAGCTGCTTTCTGTTAGTGCCGAATATTGGGTCTCAGTCAGATATGAATGAGCTACCGTATGACAGTAGATGATACTACCTGCTTTCTGTTAGCACCGAATGTTGGGCCTTAGTCAGATATGACTGAGCTACCATATGGCGGTAGACAATGCTACCTGCAATTGAGAGGGTATAAACCTTATCCTGGTGTGAGAAAATGCAATCTAAAGACTAAATGCGGGGGTATGTGTGTGTGCTTTTTCGTCTTCTTCTTATTCTTCTTCTTCTTCTGCTCCTCCTCCTCCTCTTCCTCCTCCTCCTCCTTCTTCTTGGTGTGTGAGGATGTGTGTGTGAGTGGGTAAATGTGTGTGGGTGGGGGATCAGTGGGTGGATGGCGGCATGTATGTTTGTCTGGTTCTGTGTGAGTGCGTGGAGGTATGTGTGAGTGGGTGGGGGAGGTTTGGTGGGTGGGGGATGTGTTGGTGGCTGTGGGATATGAGGGTGGATGGGGGATGTGTCTCACAACATTGCAATATGCACTGTTTATGTTTACAACTTTCATTTGATAATGTTTTTATTTGTTTTCTCATGTGACTGTATCATGCGTAATATGCATTGTTTATGCTTACAAAATCCATGTGACAATGTTTTTTCCCCCTATGTTAATGTAACATGCACATTTGATGAATGAAAGATGAGTGATTGGAAGGACCGAATGTAAGACGGGCCTGCGTGTCCAATTTGTTACCCTTTTAAAATAAAGTTTGTTTGTTCGTTCGTTCTTTCATCTTTTTAATAGCCTTTTCTACTTCAGCCGTTAATATTTTTGGTCCATGTTGAGTATTATATAATGTTGGTCTATTGACCCTGTTGTTCCAGAATAAATCTTCTGTGTACTTTGTCCATCTTTTTATTATGTCAGTGTTATTAATGAATGATTAAGATTCCATTGTACTGTCATGGTTGTTGAATCTGTGAATTTATCATGGATAAAGCACATACATATGCTTAATTGTCAGCTATACAGATATGATTGTGTCTGAGGAATGATTGAGATTTCATTGTGTCAATGGTGTTAACATTTAAAGTTATTGGGAAATCACATAAGTATAATTACTTATCATCTATGCACATATGAATATTATGTCTGATGGGTGAGTGAAATGATCATCCATGCACATATGAATATTATGTCTGATGAATGAGGAGTATGAGTGAAGAGATGTTACATGCTAAGAGAGAGTATAAGCTAACTATCAATCTCATGATAGAAAAAAATTTTGATGTATAATGTCATGTCTATCACAAGAGAAGATGTTCGGCATAACCCAAACACTAATTAATCATTTAGTGCACTCCGACACATGACAACACTTTGTATTATATATAATCTCGGTTTGTGCCCTAAGCACGGCACAAGCCATATTACATTACGCGTACTACAAGCATCTGGCTTTGTATCTGAAGCAAGACACCACTTTGTATTTCATATCACTCCTGTTACAACATATGGTCTAGTGTCCTGATGATTGTAAGGATAATGAGGATGATGAATGTAATAACACTGATGATGAGGATGATTGTAATGAAGATGATGATTGTAATGATAATGATGATGATTGTAATGAAGATAATGATTGTAATGATGATGATGATAATGATATAATGAGAATGATGATGATGATTGTAATAACAATGATGATGATGATAATGAGAATGATGATGATGATGATAAATGAAGTACAAGCATATTACAGACACGGTGAATAGGAGGGAATATACTCACCTTAAAACTTTTGATTAGAAAAGAATTCACCTGAATACTATACAAGAATTGATACCATGATGTACTTATATTGTTTATAAGCAAATACTCATTGCAATGGGGAATGATTTTAAAACCCTTAATGTATGAGGCCCTTTTCCTTTAATGGAAGAAGATGTGGAGAACATAACTAGGTACAGAAGAGGATGGTCATAATTGTTAAATTCCAAATCAATCAAGGTATTACTCAACCTGTAGACCACTATCACAGGCATAGGTGAAGATGAAACTGCACATCTGCTAGTCTAAATCTTGAACACCTTATCATGGAAGATTGGATGGAGAGCAAACAATTATGTTGGTGATAACTAATTGAGAACACTAAGACTATCTTTCTCCTATGTTTATTTTTCTCTAGGAACAAAATTCATTTTATTGATTTCACTTGTTGGTTACTTAGGAGTTTACAGCATTGCATTTCTAATGTCATATTGAGGATGTGATTAGATGTATGTTGATTGCTGAAATTTCAGGATGTGGCTATAACCATATAGATACAGACCTGACTTTGGTGATAGAAGCAACTTTGCTAAATGCTCTGTGAGAGAGTGGGGCAGAAACCTATCCACCTACAAAAGTTCAATTTTCCTTATAGGAGAGGTAAAATTTATTTAACATAATTTACCTGCCAAAAATGGAAACAAATAGAGCCAACTAATTTATTCTACCAACTGGGGAAGAACAACACACTGAAGCTTAATAAATCACAGTGACTGCTTGGAGCAGGAATCCATAACCCACAAGTCAAGACAAAGGAGGGAAGACCAATTTTTCTGTTTCAGATTTACTACGACAGAGGATTTGCAGGAAAATTACCTGCGAAATTAACTGTAGTCTAATCCTATGTAGGGAGGGGAGTCACTGCTGATAATATAATTTAGTTTAAAGATCTTGATGGAAATGAACTTCTGTTTTTTTCATGTATGCATTGGATGCATTTGACTGGATTGTTTCAAAAAACATTATACTAACTGTATAGTTAATAAATGATGGAAAAAAGGAGGTCATTTCCTCTCGTGAGTTTATTTTTTACTTGTCATAGTCAATTAGTTTAATCAAAACAACCCTAGATAAAATTAGGTTAACTGAGAGAGGAGAGGCAAGGAACCACCAAAAGGATATTTTGGGTATTAAAGGGAAAAAAACTTTTAAATATTTTCCCAGAGGTATTCTTTGGCTTTCTGAGACTCTATTTATGGACTCAAACAACTGACCCATTAAAGGTTAACATAATTAAACGGGCAGGATCACTTTGGGAAAGAGAAACTTATCATCCTTTCTCTCTTTGGGGTTGAGCCATCAACCATACATCCGACATATATGGCCAAGGAAAATAAAGAACTTAACAACAACATCAAATATATAGCAGCAATGACAATGACACCTACAATAATATCACATCAACCATGACATTTACAGTAACATCAATTTAGCCATGACATTTATAGTACCATGATATCAGCTATGACACTTACAGTAGCATCAAAACAGCCATGACAATTACGGTACTATCACATAAATCATGACACTTATGGTAATATCAAATCATCCGTGACACCTACGGTAACATCAAATCATCCGTGACACCTATGGTAACATCAAATCATCCATGACACCTACGGTAACATCAAATCATCCGTGACACCTACGGTAACATCAAATCATCCGTGACACCTACGGTAACATCAAATCAATCACGACACTTACGGTAGCCGTGTAGACCATGTGAACTCCTTGATACACAATAAACTGGGAAAATTCCCCAAGAAAAGTCAAGATGTCCGTAACTTGAGCGGCGCCTGGTAAATTCCGTAGTCTAATGCAGTCACGGCGTGTGCCACTGGTAATGAGGGACTGAGGAATTATAGGTACAGGAAGTTGAGCTATGACAGATGTGATCTGC
This sequence comes from Cepaea hortensis, assembly GCA_963921405.1. NCBI lineage: Eukaryota > Metazoa > Mollusca > Gastropoda > Stylommatophora > Helicidae > Cepaea > Cepaea hortensis. The sequence goes on from OY992876.1 coordinate 89,034,201, forward strand.
TCTTGTTGTTCTGGGTTGCGGGGATCCATGCTTCGGTTTAAAACCTGCAAGAATGTTTATTTTAAAATATAAAAACATTATTTAATGAGAATGAGCAATGTAATGACAAATAGAAATATCACAAGTACAACAATTTGCTGACTGAAAAGTTGTGGGTGGCTTGTCCTGTGTGTGGCTTGTCCTGTGTGTGGGATGTTCTGTGTGTGATCTGTCCTGTGTGTGGCTTGTTCTGTGTGTGGCTTGTCCTGTGTGTGGGATGTTCTGTGTGTGACCTGTCCTGTGTGTGGGATGTTCTGTGTGTGACCTGTCCTGTGTGTGGGATGTTCTGTGTGTGACCTGTCCTGTGTGAGGGCTGTCCTGTGTGTGATCTGTCCTGTGTGTGATCTGTCCTGTGTGTTGTCTGTTCTGTGTGTGACCTGTCCTGTGTGTGGTCTGCCCTGTCCTGTGTGAGGGCTGTCCTGTGTGCGATCTGTTGTGTGTGTGTGATCTGTCCTGTGAGTGATCTGTCCTGTATGTGGTCTGTCCTGTGTGTGGTCTGTCCTGTGTGTGATATGTCCTGTGTGTGATCTGTCCTGTGTGTGACCTGTCCTGTGTGTGACCTGTCCTGTGTGTAACCTGTGCTGTGTATGGTTTATCCTGTGTGTGACCTGTCCTGTGTGTGACCTGTCCTGTGTGTGGTATGTCTTGTGTGTGGTATGTCCTGTGTGTGATCTGTCCTGTGTGTGATCTGTCCTGTGTGACCTGTTGCGTATGTGGGCTGTCCTGTGTGTGATCTGTTCTATGTGTGACCTGTTCTGTGTGTGGTCTGTCCTGTGTGTGGTCTGTCATGTGCGAGGCCTGTCTTGTGTGTGATCTGTCCTGTAAGGAAGCAACTGCTGGATAATGAGTCATGATATGGTGTAGACTGGAGAAAAATGACATGGTGAAGACTGGAAACAGCTGACATGGTGTAAACTGGAGACAGTTGACATGGTGTAAACTGGAGACAGTTGACATGAAGGCTGGAGACAGCTGACATGGTGAAGACTGGAGACAGTTGACATGGTGAAGACTGGAGACAGTTGACACGGTGAAGACTGGAGATAGTTGACATGGTGAAGACTGGAGACTGTTGACATGGAAGACTAGAGACAGTTGACATGGTCAAGACTGGAGACATTTGACATGGTCAAGACTGGAGACAGTTGACATAGTGAAGACTGGAGACAGCTGACATGGTCAAGACTGGAGACAGTTGACATAGTGAAGACTGGAGACAGCTGACATGGTCAAGACTGGAGACAGTTGACATGTGGTTTTTAAGAAGAATGTTGGAAGTCATGTTGGCTGAATTGATAAGAGTGCTTCCTTGTAAACGTCCAGTGAGCTGATGCCCCTAAAACGAGGGTCTTGCAGTTACTTTGCTGACTATATGCCCAATGCGCTGTCAGGTGGGAAAACAAAGTCTGTTAATTGACTGACTAGAGTGAGACATGAAATGATGAAGAAACTATTATAGGAATAGTGGAGTATGGCTTTTGACAAGGGGTGTGAGAGAATCATGGACAGGGGGACAAACAAACAAACAAACACTGAAGTAGTGACAGATGCTGTAGGAACAGACAAATGAAGTTAATGACCAGGTCACTTAAACAAGCAGAGCAGTTTTCTTTTTCAATCGCTCGCTGTGAACTTAAGCATAGTCCATACTGGACTGATGTTTGTGTGTGGATTAGCTTTCTCCATTGCGGTGTCCCTCGCCATCAGACGATCCTACTCCGACTTCTGAGGTACTTTTAATTTACATCCCCAGGTCAAGGAGGAGAAGTCAACATTTTAATCCAAGTGACTGGTGTAGAAGTTGAACCCGCTACCTCAGTATCAGCACACCGGATGTTTATGAATGAACGCTCTTATCCATTCGGCCATGCGGACCTTAGAGAAAGAGAGAGAGAAGGAGAGAGAGAGAAGGAGAGAGAGAGAAAGAGAGAGAGAAAAAAAGAAAGAGAGATAAGAGAGAAAGAGAAGAGAAAGAGAGAGAGAGAGAGAAGAGAGAGAGAGAAGAGAAAGACAGAGAGAGAAGAGAAGAGAGAGAGAGAGAGAAGAGAAAGACAGAGAGAGACAGATAAAAACAGAAAGAAAGATGGTGAGAAAGAAAGAAGTATGTTTAAACAATAAGAAAAATGCGCGGAAGATACACTTCTTTCTCTGAATCATCAACATTACCATCTCAAGCATTATCCACTAGCAGAGCAGTATAAAATCTGTCTGTCATTGTCCTATACCTGTTGAACCTCTGCAGTGGTACTTTTAAACAGTTCAATGTAGCGAGAGCCCATCATGTCCCTATGCTTCTTCAGAGCTTTAGCAGACTCTTCCTCGGTAGCAAACAGGACAAACGCATCCCCCGTGCTCCGCCCGTCAGGATAATGCACAAATAAAATGCCCTCTTCGCCATCCAGAACTTCAGAAGCATTTGGTTCTCGGGTAAAAAATTCCAACTGAAAAAAAATAAAAATATAACCGATGAACAATTAATAATTGTTTGAGCATCTTCTTGGCTATTTCTGGAGGCTTCCTAGGGGAGAAACTTGAGTTCAGAAAATGTTCCAGCGGTGGTATGAATGTACTATAGAAGGTAAGCAGAGTTTATCAACTTCAGCTTCATAAACAATATAGTTCGTAAATAAACACACATGTATTGGTTGGCGCAAACAGAAGTAAAAGAAACAAACAGAGGTTTGAAGACGCAACAGGACAACATAACAATTGAAAGCTATAGTAATCGATCGGGGTTTGAACCTGTCACCTCCAAATGACGACAAAGCGTCATTACAGGAACAAGTGCGCGAGGCGTTGTCGTTGTTTGGAGGTTACAGGAAACTATAGCTTTCAATTATTATGCTGCCTACAAGCCTCTATTCGTTTATTCTACTTCTATGAGCTCTAAACAATACACGTTTTTTTTAAAAAAAATGTATGAACTGTCTTAGTGGCCTCAAAGGGTTCCCCAATTCATAAACATGACAGTCGTAACCCTTATAAACAAAAGGTCAGGGTAATTCCATGGAATATGCATATACTACAACACACAAAGTGGGGCATAATAATGACCTCAACTGCACAAGGTCAATGAGTTATGATCACTTCGTTTCCTTGGCATCTTTTAAATCTTCAGTCAAGAGCACAACCAGGGAGCTACTTCTGAATGGACGACAGGAAGCATACAAACCCAGTGTGGGCCATGTCGCTATAACCAGATGGCGACCTTGTTGGGTTGTTGGCTTCTCAACAGAGTGGTTCAGGTGTGGTCCCCAACACAGCAGGATTGATCCTACCAGTATGATACAAGGATGCAATTGTCCTTCGGGAAATATGGATGTTGAAGGGAGCTGGCCAACCCACTTCATCACACTGTGATGTAATAGATGTGAAGACCTAGCATTTCATTTACAATTTATGGAGTAATCCTCGGGAATTATGACTTTGCAGTAGACACAACAGTCAAATCACCCAGCGACCCAGTTATCCTTACAATAGACACAGCAGTCAAATCACCCAGCGACCCAATTATCCTTACAACAGACAATCAATCATTCTCACACACCAACTACAACTCCACCACACAGAGAAGACACCATTCTCACACACCAACTACAGCACCAACACACAGAGAAGACACCATTCTCACACACCAACTACAGCACCAACACACAGAGAAGACACCATTCTCACACACCAACTACAGCTCCACCACACAGAGAAGACACCATCCTTACACACCAAATACAGCTCCACCACACAGAGAAGACACCATTCTCACACACCAACTACAGCACCAACACACAGAGAAGACACCATTCTCACACACCAACTACAGCTCCATCACACAGAGAAGACACCATCCTCACACACCAAATACATCTCCACCACACAGAGAAGGCACCATTCTTGCACACCAAATACAGCTCTACCACACAGAGAAGACACCACCCTCACACACCAACTACAGCTCCACCACACAGAGAAGACACCATCCTCACACACCAAATACAGCTCCACCACACAGAGAAGACACCATCCTCACACACCAAATACAGCTCCACCACATAGAGAAGACACCATCCTCACACACCAAATACAGCTCCACCACACAGAGAAGACACCATCCTCACACACCAAATACAGCTCCACCACACAGAGAAGACACCATCCTCACACACCAAATACAGCTCCACCACACAGAGAAGACACCATCCTCACACACCAACTACAGCTCCACCACACAGAGAAGACACCATCCTCACACACCAAATACAGCTCCACCACACAGAGAAGACACCATCCTCACACACCAAATACAGCTCCACCACACAGAGAAGACACCATCCTCACACACCAAATACAGCTCCACCACACAGAGAAGACACCATCCTCACACACCAAATACAGCTCCACCACACAGAGAAGACACCATCCTCACACACCAAATACAGCTCCACCACACAGAGAAGACACCATCCTCACACACCAAATACAGCTCTAACACACAGAGAAGACACCATCCTCACACACCAACTACAGCTCCATCACACAGAGAAGACACCATTCTCACACACCAAATACAGCTCCACCACACAGAGAAGACACCATCCTCACACACTAAATACAGCTCTACCACACATAGAAGACACCATCCTCACACACCAAATACAGCTCCACCACACAGAGAAGGCACCATCCTTACACACCAAATACAGCTCCACCACACAGAGTAGACACCATTCTCACACACCAACTACAGCTCCACCACACAGAGAAGACACCACCCTCACACACCAACTACAGCTCCACCACACAGAGAAGACACCACCCTCACACACCAACTACATCTCTACCACACACAGAAGACACCATCCTCACACACCAAATACAGCTCTACCACACAGAGAAGACACCATCCTCACACACCAAATACAGCTCTACCACACAGAGAAGACACCATCCTCACACACCAACTACAGCTTCACCACATAGAGAAGGCCCATTCTCACACACCAACTACAACTCCCCCACACAGAGTAGACACCATTCTCACACACCAACTATACTTCCACCACACAGCAGAGACACCATCCTCACACATCAACTACAGCTCCACCACACAGAGCAGACACCATTCTCACACACCAACTATACTTCCACCACATAGCGCAGACACAATTCTCACACATCAACTACAGCACCAACACACAAAGCAGACACCATTCTCACACACCAACTACATTTCCACCACACAGAAAAGACACCATCCTCACACACCAAATACAGCTCTACCACACAGAGAAGACACCATCCTCACACACCAAATACAGCTCTACCACATAGAGAAGGCACCATCCTCACACACCAAATACAGCTCTACCACACAGAGAAGACACTATTCAGGTGATTGATCATAACATGTACAAATAACAAGAATCATAGCAAGGACAATAGCAAGAATGAAAACAAGGACATAACCGATGAAGCTGAAAAAAAAAACGACAATGTTATAATGTTACAAATTACATTATTCAATGACAGACAAATCAAGCCCTTGAATTTTCAAAATAAACACAAATATTTACAACTTTCAATTACAAGTAAATCAAAATTTTAAACTGAGGGACTGAACTTAATAAACATATGTGACCTGAAGAAACCAAGTGGGTATAACATATAAAGTTGGATTGAGAAAATAAGGAAATTACATGGTTAACAGTAGTTATTCTCTCTTGAAAACAAAATGTTATTGATGTTAAACTTTTGTAAACATTTATAATAAAACACTTGAATTATAATTATCAAAATTATTAATTTTTTCCTGACACAGAGTTGTTCCCCCTTGTCTGTCAGACTTGGAGGGAAACATTTAAAACTATGATATAGTTTGAATAATGAAGCACAAACAATAGGACTGCATAATTCGTTGACTGGCGTATTTCACCCCGTTTTGTTAGGTTTATACTGCAGACATCACTCAACATAAAACAAAACAAAACAACGAATCATTCAAGCTGAAATACAGAACATACATATTCTCATCGTAAATTTAGACTGATTGTAATGTCTTTTTGTTTACACAACCATGGCTTGGCAATTTGGATTGCAAATGCTTCAGTGCCCAAATGCCTATGCTGTAATATAGTTGAAATGTTATAGTATAAGCAATTGCGATCAGAATGGCTAAGTTGTTGTTGTGTAAACAAAAAGACATAATAGTCAGTTAATATTTAGTGGTAGTTTAACTAATTCAGTGCCGAAGGATATTTGACCTCCCTTTGGACAGAAAGATGATATATCGCGATACTAGGGTCATCAAGTTATTTGTTTTGTTTCGTGGTATCTTCCGCAATTTCAATACTCAGTGAACGGAAATTCCCATGATAATACTGGTTTATTTGATTGTGTACCATGTTTGGTCCAAACTTACTTTTTGTTTGGCACTGAATCAGTTAAATTGCCACTGTGTGTTGTATAGTTCAGCTTGATTCGTTTTTTTTTTTTGTTGTTGTTGCTTCATTTTATGTTAGTGACTTCTAAAGTATTCACCTGACGAAACGGAGTGAAATATATCAGGAATTAAATCGTTTTACCTATGATTTCCGTCTTCATTTTTCAAATTCACAAAGGGAAAATATTGTTTTCAATTAAATAATTTGTGAGGACAAATATAGCCAAACCGCCAAGCACATGTGCAATCATATATACAAGAATTAGGTCACACAGCACGGATAGTCATACAGAGTTAGTAAGATACAATGTGGTGCTCAAGGGAGAAGCCAGTACACCAGCCTGATAATTGCAGACCGAGTTAGTCAAGTAGATCAAGCAAAATGTCTCTCTGCAGATATGCATGATGCCAACGTGACGTCAACTTCAGTTTGTAAACAGATATTTGTTTCATATATTCTAAATGTGACTATTTTATTTCTCTGTTTGTTTAATCTTAACTTTCCCCACTATTGCTAAGCAAACATTTCTCAAGAGCAACTTTGTTGTAAAACAAAAATGTGTGTGTGTGTGTGTGTGTGTATATATACTTGGATTCCTGCCTGTGTCACAGAATTAGTGCACTGTGCCGAGACACTCATTGTGTGATCTATGGGAGAAGAATGGGACAATTATCTGTCTGCAGAGAGAGTGATCCTTAATCAAAATCAAACCAAACCCAAACCAAATAGTTCTTATCTATTTCTGCTACACTTTTTAAATTTCTGGCTCGTTTCTGATACCTGACTGAAACCAAACAGTTCCGATTTATTTCTGCTAAATGTGTGTGTTGTTGGCTGGTCTCTGACAGTAAAGTTAAACCAAGAAGAAGAAGAAGAAGAAGAAGAAAACATTACTGATAAATGAGGCCCAAACACATGTCAGTAATTATGCTACACTGCAGAAATCTTTCCATCAGTTAGATTACTGCACACCTCGCCGAGAACGGATTAACATGGGCAACACAGCTGAACAAGCATAACGAAACTACTTTTTCTTCTTCTTAATTCGTGGACCCCCGTATATTCTCGTGAGTAACGCAAGCTGCGCGAGAATTGGTAGCGGTTCTTGCCGCGTTGGTAACTTACGAAGTATGTGTGCCGGTCGCCCAGAAAGCAATGGCAAACTACTGAGCGTAATCTTCCGCAGTACACCACCAGCAGCTGAAAAATACTGATGTTGACTGCAACGTCCTGTAAGGAATATGAAAAAAAAAAACAACTTTCGTTGACCTGAAACGGACTGTCTGTATCTGTAATGTTGGTGCTTTGTGCGACACTGTGAGCTGTGAATTTCATTTAAAATATTTGTGTCAAGATGACCGTGATGAAATGCAGATTCAGAAAATGGCGGACGACTAGTTTTCCCGTATTCCGGGTGGCTACCTTATGCGATAATGTTTGCTGAATAGCTGTCTCTCTCATGCAAGTGAAGGACTGCCTATTGTCGGTGCTCAAGCGATTTGGCTGTATCCTTCACTAGCTCACAAGGGACAATAGTGGACAATTCGTGTGGTGTTCACTGGCACAGAAACGGGACAATTATGGGGCGACCAGTTGCTATGAAATTGCAATCCCGTGACTACTACTAGTATTATCTGCAATGTTTTCTCTTGTATAAACTTTGTCTTTGTTAATTAACTCAGAGGGTGTATGTTCCACTGTTGTCTCTCTTAGTTTTTGTAATTTAATCCCTAGTCAAAGTTGATTGGCGACAACCAATGTTGGAAAAACTCCAAATCATAACTCCCAGGTGTCTTTCTCCTGCGTTCATTGTTACTCTTTCTTAAAACATGTTTTACCGCTAACTCCAATTGTCCCACAAATTTGCTGCCGTCTGTACCTACCAAAATGCCACCATGCCCTTTGGGAGGAGAACGTCACGTACCGGGTGCATCATGATCTCCCTGTTTGAATTCAATTTCACCATTATCCCTACGCCGTTCAACTCAAAGAGAAGTTATAGTTAGGGTCTATTCCCCCGAAGGTGATCGTAGTCCATATGGGGTAATAGTGGTTATCTGCCTGTTTCTCACAGCACCTTTAACCTGGCCGGGAGACAGACATCTTCTTTCTCCTGAACTCGTTGCCCCGGTAGCAGCTTCTGTATCCGGTATTATTATGCGCAAAGTGGGCCATCTGGTCAATGCGGGATAGGTTTGGCCAGAGGCCTGCCTTTTTATCACTTAGTTGCTTGTCAATGGCATCTTTTGTTGTCTCCAGAATGTTCCTGCACAATATCCTCCCCCCCCCCCTCCCAGAATTGACAATAATATTAATCCCCAATAATGTTCACATTCCTGTAGTCTGTAGACTTCCTGTCTAGGAGACTAGGCGGGCGGAGAGAGGGATCATACTGCATGGGCAACACATGGTCTCTACATTCAGCCCAGGCTATGTTACGGAGAGATATAACTCCATGTTACAAACTACTGTCTATCTAAATGACAACGTACCGGTCAATCTGAAGATACTATCCTATTATTGCCTGTAACTATTCTAAAACTGGGATGGAGAAAAGAATATGTCATTGAAGATATCTAACAGCGTATGTACAAAACAGATAACCTACAGTATGTATGTCACACGATCAGGAAGTTGTCCAGAGACATCATCGCCTATACCAGTCAGCACAGCATTCTAAAGAAGGCCCTCTCAACCACCACCAATAAATCTAAACCACTACTGTAAACCTCTTACTGTGTGTGTGCCATGTGCTCTTTCTGCCGGGCTACAGTATCAACTAGTCAATGAAGGACAATCAAGAAATCCACAAGCGTTCATATACAGGATGCATAAAACTGTCAATTAGTGAGAGACCACACCCACCTGCCCCATAAACAACACCCACCAGTGCTATGGCCATGCCCACACCAAAATCTCATTGCCACAAACACCAAAATAAACATAGAATATAACCTATCAAATTGGTTTTGTTTAGTTAAACAATGTTTTGGAGCTATTAGAGACTAAATAAATAAAATAAAATCAACAATAGTAACTTTCACTTCATAAAAAACAAATTGTAATTCAGAATTTTCCTATTATATATATATATATATATAAGATAGAAGTTTAGTTGCAACAATAATCCTAAATAAAATACAAACATATTGGGTGTTTGTAAAGTCTCACTACACTTTGTCTGTAGAACAAATCTGAAAAATGAAATACATGACGTCATCAAAAATGTACTCCACAGTCCTTCACGAAGAAATATGCAGCGAATGGTTCAAACAGAAAGGTGTTATCACCGGAAGAAAGAATTTTGTTAGGTTGAACAAATGTTTCGAAATGGCCATTGATACACACGGAAAAAACCAGACAAACACGCTACAGAAGGTATTTGACAATAAGAAGAGACGTGTACAGTCATCTTAAAATGAATACTTCATTGGTACTTTCCAGCGCCCCGCAAAACAGCTTTAGACCATATTAGTGACTATTGTAGCTAATTTAATGAATTGTTTAGCACATGTTTTGATGACGTCAGGTACTTCATTTGTCAAATTTGACCTACATACAAAGAGTAGTGAAACTTTACAAACACCCTGTATATATATATATATATATGACATACGTGTAGATGCACACAAGAAACCTAAATAAAATAAAAAAATATAAAAACAAACTCTTAAATTAAAACAAACAATAGAGCTGTAAATAATACCATTGGTTGTATTGTTGTAGAATAAATAAATTCACCATCTCCGTTGAACAATGAAGCCTATAGTGTCATAAAGAAGACATGTGTAATTACGCGTAGACCAGACACCACCAATCCCGCACCAGCTAATCATCTGCGATACGATTGGTTGAAAATATGTGCATCCCGATGCGACCGCAACTTAAGAACCAGAGGCCAAGTGGAGCTGTTACTTTGTAATCGAGGTACTTACCTTTCATCATTCTAAACATGCTTCCATTTATGAATTTATTTTTTTTCATGTTTGTCAACTGCCAAAGAACTGAAAACAATTAAACTGGTTTAGCTACCTCGTTGTGTTGTCACAGACATACACACGTACATACATATACATAGGCACATATGCCACACTAACCATACAAGCACACTAACATATGTGACCTTACACCCATATGCACACACTCGCGCGTACACACACACGCACCTTGTTCATAAGTTCTGAAGCACGATTAAAAGAGCATGCACATGAAATATTAAATATTTGTAAAACAAAACATCAATTATCTTAACTGATTCAGTGCCAAACAAAAAATAGGTTTGGATGACCAAACATGGCACACAATCACATGAACAAGTATTATAACGGGGATTTCCGTTCACTGAGCATTGAAATTGTGGAAGATACCATGAAACAATACACATAGCACGACGAAACCTAGTATGGCGATATATCGTCCTTCTGTCCAAATGGAAGGTCACTTCGGCACTAAATCATGTAATAATCGTTGTGCTCCTACCACTGAATGAAAAGTTATTTCACAGTAATATTATTGTCTTAAAATAATAAAAAAAAAAAAACAACCAGCAGTATTGTTTAGTCTTAAAAAAAAAAAAGCAGTATTGTTAAGTCTTAAAAAAAAAAGAGCAGTATTGTTCAGTATTAAAAAGAGCAGTATTGTTTAGTCTTAAAAAGAACAGTATTGTTTAGTCTTGAACAAGAAGTATTGGGGGGGGGGGGAATTAAAGACGGAAGGATCAAGTTCATTGTATTCGGATTCACCCCATATTGCTGGGTATTTTCCCAAAGCCTTGCTGTACCTCCAGCGACGACCCCCAGGAGTCTCCCATAAAACTGCAATCGTGAAAAGAGTGACGAAATCTGGAGTTTAACCCACAAATGTGAGAACAAAAGGCAGGCGGTTTAACCATCCAGCCACGGAGATGCCCAAGTTTAGCCTGTCCTCTTGTACCATAGGGCGTAGAGGTGTGATACCGTTTTTTTTTTTGGTGCTCGCTCGTTTTGAACTCAAGCGCAATCCATACACACTACGTCTGGTAGTGCTGGACTGAATTTTGCGTGTGGATTAGTTTTCTCTATTAACAGTGTCCCTCGCCATCAGGTGAACCCACTTTGACTTCAGAGGTGCTTGTAATTTACACCCCCAAGTCAAGGTTGAGAGGTCAACATTTCAGTCCAACTGTCCGGTAACTCGGCATCAACACACCGGATGTTTAAGAACACGCGTTCGTACCCCCCCCCCCCCCTCCCCCACAAAAAAACCCCAAAACAACAACAACAAAACAAAACACAACAGCACAACTGTAAATTAACCAATTCAGCGCTGGAGGATACTATATCGCCACATGTGACCTCCCATGTAGACAGAAGGACGTTATATCGCCATACTAGGGTCATAGTGTTATTTGTTTCGTTTCGTGGTATCTTCCGCAATTTCAATGCTCAGTGAACGGAAATTCCCATTATAATGCTTGTTCATTTGATTGTGTATCATGTTTGGTCCAAACCTAATATTTAGTTTGACACTCAACCAGTGAAGTATGCAATAAAGGATGGAATGAATACTACAGATTTAGCAAAAGTCGAGCAATTTATAAATAAAATAATAAATATTAAACTATGTGTTAAAAATGTGATAAACATGAACAGTTAAGAAACTGGGTGAACATTAAATAGAATGTAAAAAATGTTACGCTTATTTTGTAAAGAATTAACTTTTAGCAGATGACAGTTTAAATATATTACTGATAAAGCTGAAAGAAATGGAAAATATGTGAACATTTAACTTAAAAATGAACATATTTAATAATCTATAGCAAGTTTAAAAAAAATTAATTCACTTATTTCTAAAATAGTTAAAACTATAGTAACAATAAATTGCATTTTAAGTGAAGTTAAAACTGTTAAAACTAAAAATATTTTTATATATAGTGTCAACAATTTGCCAGAATTTTAAATGTCATTACTGTAAGCCATTCTTGATATTTTCCTAGCTATTTCTGATATTTTTCTATCAATCGGAGAACCCTTTGAGGCCACAATCACAGTCCATAAATAAACACACATTTATTGTTTAGGGCTAATATTAATAAAAGTAGAATAAAAAAGTAGGGATTAGAGGACGTACCAGACAACATAAAAATTTAAAGCTATCGTTACCGACCGGGATTCGAACCCGTTACTTCCAAATGACGACGGCCTCTCACTGTAGGACACATGTACTTCGACACATGACCAGCTAGACACCCCTGGTCTTCATTAGCCAGGTCTATCATCCACTATGGTCCATACTTTATTTTTCTACTTCTATGAGCGCCAATAAATACATGTGTATTTATTTATGGACTGAAATTTTTCTAACCATTCTTGATATTTCACTACCCATTCGTGATATTTCTCTAGCCATTTTTGATACTTTTCTAACCATTCCTGTAGCTAATCTTGAAATTTCGCTACCCAGTCTTGATATTTCGCTAGTCATTCTTGATATTTCGCTAGCTATTCTTGATATTTTGCTAGCCTTTCTTGATATTTAGCTAGCGAAAGCTGCCTAGAACATGCTGACTTGAAAGATTTATGCCCGTGCTACAAAAAACGATACGTGGCAGGTACCATTTGCTATAGTTGAACAACAGGGTGCGTTACTGCGCAGACTGCAACATGTGAGAAAGACAGGGTAATTTATGTCTGCAGCTGGTGCATAATGACTGTTGGAAACTAGCCTACAGCATGCCATGGTGGCTTCTGATACATCGCTTGTTGTCGTCGTTGTGGAAGTTTAAGCAATGGAGCTGACTTAGATCATGTGAAATATACGTTTATACATGTTTCTCAAATACGGAAACTCTGATGTAGTTATAACTTTAACTCCTTCAATTTGGGAAAGTTATTACTTTAACTCCTTCAGCTTGGGAAAGTTATTACTTTAACTCCTCCAGTTAGGGAAAGTTATTACTTTAACCCCTTCAGTTAGGGAAAGTTATTAGTTTAACCCCTTCAGTTAGGGAAAGTTATTAGTTTAACTCCTTCAAATGCAGACTGTTCAAGCAACAAGCATCCCCTAGACTTCAACGATAAGACATGGCTCCCTGACACTAACTAGTAGAGTTAACGTAATCCTACCATTTATGGGGGTTGAATCTAAACGTCTGCTGGGAGATAGATGTTCAAACTGCCACAGCTTCAGTTGTTAAAGTGACACATTTAAATGTGGTGTATCTGTCACCCTATCTATCTTTTTCTTCCACTCTTCTCTCTGTTTCTGTCACTCTTTCTTGCTTCGCTTGTCACTCTCTTTTTACATCAGACTTCCTTTTCTGTCAGTATGTATCTCTTATTATGTCACATTATTTTTTTTTCCCCCTGTCACCCCATCTAATGTTTTGTTACTCCATCTCTTTTTCTTTCACTCTTTTTCTCTCTATCGGTCACTCTCTCTTTGTTTGCCGCTCTGTTTTTCTGTCACTCTTTCTCTCCATGTTTGTGTCACTCTTAGTCTTTCCCTATTTTCTGTCACCCCTCCCTCCCCCCGATAGTTAGCTTTGTGACAAGTTTGAGAATGACAAATGTGACTTACCACTTGTTGTGTGGTCGAGGTGAATGGCAAACCGCGCATCCTGATGATAGTCTGTCCCCCACGAGACAAAAATGCTTGAGCTTCCGAATTGTTACCTGCAAATAAAATAAATACACTACAAGTAATTAACTCATCTGTTACTTACTAACTCATGAGCTAACAAACATCCCTTGAGTGGTGTCTACACAGAAGGACTCAATTGGTATCATCATCATCATGTGCCATACTGATAGGCATGAGCGGTCATATTTCGCCTTCTCACACGATCACCAGAGTCGTGGATCAGCTCTGTGTTCTTGCCTCGACCAAACCATGTGGCCAAGCCAGTGTGTCCATTTGTGTGTATGTGTGTGTTTGTATGTGTGTATGTGGGTGTATGTGTGTGCATGTCTGAGTGCGGGATGTGTGGGTGGGGGTGATTGTGTGGGTGGAAGATGTGTGTAAGTGGGGGATGTGTGGGTGGGTGCGGGTTTGTGTGTGGGTAGGTGCGGGATATGTGAGTTGGCGGGAATGTGTGTGTGTGAGTGTTGGATATGTGGTTGGGGGATGTGTGTTTGGCTGAGTGGTTGGGGATGTGTGGATGGGTGGTGGAGGATATGTGGGTGGGTGAGCGTTGGTAGGTTATGGGATGGGTGGATGATGTGTGCGTGTGGTTGGGGAAATGTGTGAAGGTGGGGGGATGTATAGGTGAGTGATGGATGGGTGGATGCATGCATGTGAGCCTGGGATTGTGTGTGGGTTGGTGGGGGATGTGTGTGGGGGGATGTGTGGTGGGTGGCAGATGTGTGTGTGGGTGGGGAGATGATGTATGTGGGGGTGTGTGTGGGATGTGTGGGTTGGGGGATAGGTGGATGGATGGGGGTATGTATGTGGGGGTGTGTGTGGGTTGGGGTATAGGTGGATGGATGGGGGAATGTATGTGCCTGTGGGTATGTGTGTGGTTGGGTGTGGATGTGTGTGTGGGTGGGGGATTTGTCTCATAACATTGTAACATGCATTGTTTATGTTTACAACATTCATTTGACAATGTTTTTGTTTTCTCCCTATGTGAATGCACTATGCACTGATGAACGAAAGATGAGTGATTGGAAGGACCGAATGTAAGACGGGCCTGCGGGCCCAATTTGTTACCCTTTGAAAATAAAGTTCCCCGGGAAGGTTAACCCGGTCAACAAATGCCCGCAGAAGTCGGATGTGTCGGCCTATCGGCGCAAGAACGCAGCTCTGCTGTAAACAGGCACAACGCAATCACGTCCGAAAAAGAAAAAAAGAAAATCCCGGATGAACGCAGCAGAAGAAGAAGAAGAAGAAAATAAAGTTCGTTCTTTGTTCGTTCGTTCTTTACCCCAGTTCTCTCCAAGTTCTCCAATTCATTTCTTCTCATAAAGTGTTCAAAAATTGTGACTGTCTACGTCTAAATTCTCTCATCAAAGTACGGTTTTCATTTGTTTCTTGTAGAAAAACCAATGATTAGCAAAGATATCTGACACACGCAGAGTAGGTCAACAATGACGACTAGTGAACAAGCACACACCAAAACAGCTCATAAATAAATACACACGATCATAGAAGTAGGGGAAAGAATTAGAGACTAGAGTTTTTCCCCCTACTTCAGTAATACCACCAAACAATACGCGCGTATTACTGTTTTAGTGGACTCAAAGGGCTCCTCAATTGATATTTATGTGTGAGAAATTAAAACATATACTTCATGGCTTTACAGTTTTCTTAAATTGTATGTCCATTGCTGGACTTTGCAATCAAGTCTAGGTTGCTGTTTTAGGCAATTTAAGCCTAGTAGTTTGTCTTTGATTTCTGAACGGGCAGTCAAAAGTGAACTCCAACGGACAGGTAGGTGGAACGAACCTATGCCGCCAGAAGAGAAAGTTTCTGTGGTGTAAGCTTATAAGCCAGGCCGACTCCATCCTCACATTATAATGTCTGAACCATTACGAAGAAAGTCCGAATTGAAAGCTCACTGTGCGGATGTCATCTGCAGACTGCACTCTTCTGGTTTTCGGAGGAACAGCCTATGGTGAACGAAAGGCCCAATATACGGAAGTGAGGCTAAGCAGTCATGTGCAGGACGTGACGATTCCTTGGGTGAGCCCAGTACCAGAGCGCTATGGTCGGCTCTACAATTATCGAAGCCACCTTGGATAGCAGGGAATGCCCATGGTCTGCCCCTACCTTCCCTTGAGGGCTGACCGGGATGTTTTCGGCTGTCCTAAATGGGCCAGCTGGTATGG